>OENT01000109.1:0-24198 GCA_900239685.1 Rotaria macrura
GACAGTTCACTGGGTTAATATATATTGACGTTTGTGTTGAATAGGTTCTCATGCTTCATACTCATTGTCAGTGCTATTCCAGTATGGCGTGGTCAATCTGATGGATGGTTTAGTGAATATAGTTATGATATAAAGTAGGTTTTAATTTTAAGTTTAAGTGTATTGTTGACACACATTCTGGACGGATCAGATTGGTTGGTTAATGTTTAGATGGAAATTATTATAATGTTCTCGTTTTAATTGAAACTTTTCTTTTTTCATACGTCTATCGATCGGGAACAAACGTCGACTCGCTTCGCATGGATATATTGGAACTTAAAATGAATTTCGTCACACTCTCGTTATGTGTTCCATAGTCCCATAGTTTTTCAGCATCTCCTAATGCAATCACTAAAACTAAAAGTAGAAGCAAGAATTTTATGCAGTATTCTAAGGAGTTTTGCACGACGAAAATGGGCACTTCTTTCATTGTATGCTCTTACATGCTGTTTTTTGATTTTATACATGGAGAATCCACAAAGGCAGATCAATGATCAAATCTTCTTCACGAGACTCAATATGCAGTTTATCTTTAGAGGATCGTTTTGAAATCAATTTCAGATCCTCCGCATTAATACAAAGCTAGTTTTCATTGTGAAAAAAATATTGAATAGTTTAAAAAAGAAACATTTGTGCCGTACCGCGTGCCCCATCCCATCCATAGATCGCAACAGACTGTCATTTGAGCCGTCATAGACCTTGACAAACTAATCATTTAACTAGCTATAGCATTACTCAAGTCACTAATTAATAGATTTCTAATTAATATACCAATAGAGGATCATTAATAATCCTTTACAGGTGCTAATTGATCGTTTGATACACAATAAGCGATTATTTGAATCTAGAATATGGTGTTAATACATTATGTAATAATTCATTGCAGATTCATCAGCTAAGTTTAAAATTACGACTGAATAGGTCTCACGGTTTATCAAAGAAAACAATATTCATGTGACTGATAATAAAAGCACCTAAATTATGTTTCACATTTTAAATCCACTTGGATTCCACTAATAACTTTTATATTCCTAACGTGTTACATGTTCCGGTGCGAAATTGATGCAGTGTCTAGTATGCACATAATGTATGCATCAATTCTTCAATTAGGATATGATATGAACATCAGATTATTGCATCGATTGGTCGTAGAGCTATTTTACAGTTAATTACTCAATAGTTACTGAAGTTAACAAGTGCGAGCCTAATGTGGCTGGATAACGCTGTTAATTGATGAAATATACAAGCAGTGTTCGATTCGGAAAGGTCTCCGTTTTCCTTCAAATTTACAGCAAAATTTCAGTTGTTTTTCGAACAAAGTAGCGGTGCAGCTATTGAAGAAATTTGTAAGCTTTCTAACCGTAATACTCCCATTATGCTCCATGGATCTATGTAACTCTCCAGGAAAGTATGATGACTTTTCCAATCATTATACAACGACATTGACGAAATTCAGTAGTTTTCGGAGCTCCAAAGCATCGAAGTAGGACGTAGCTAGTTTATTGGAGTTCGTTGGAGGATGAAGTTCATAAGGCTTCTATCAATAGCAGTTTGTTTAGTCACACAAGTACAAGTTTCCATCGCTGTCGAGCAGGCTGAGTTAATGGCGTTTTTATTCGATGAGAACACATAATTTTCAGCGGGATTTATGATAAAAGTGTTTTCATAGATCTTTCTTTTTCTGATTGGTTGCTGCGTTAGACATGTTTCGTGTATCGAAGTGTGCTGTTGATACATCCCGTAAATTTATTTTTGGCTACTGCATAGATAGTAGAGTTTTCGTTTATTGCCCTTCATCAAGAGCTAATCTGCATACCAAAAACATAAATGCAGACTTCTGCGAGGATGCAACTTTTACTATGCGATTTCTTCGCTTTATAAATGAGTCTTCCTCATCTCGATTGAATCCAAATCTATAACTTAACTGTCAATGCAGATCGACGCTCGGAAAACTAAGTAATAGAGATTATTAAAGGTGAGTTTTATCAGAGCGTTCTTAGTATTTTTCTTATCCCAATCTATTTTTCTATCAAAACTCGAGTTTTCCCATTTGGGTAAATCACGTGCATATTGGAAGAATACAACGAAAGCAACTTCTAGGTCGAAGTTTTCCAGCTCCATCAGTTCATGGCGACGCTCAGTAAATAGAACCAAACTTACTGAACAACATAAAATAAGATTCGAGAGATTCTAGCATATTTTAGGGCCTTTCCTGAAAATTCGACAACGAGAACATGTTTTTCAATATTTTTAATTAGGCAGTTTCTCAGTTTTTGCTCAAATGAAAATTTAAAAATACTTCATTAAAGATAATGGCTAGTATTCCAGTTTTTCATCACAGGAGTCATGCGGCCAACATATACAGTTTGAATGTTGTCTGACTTGAGTAACCCATAACTTTGAGAAACATAGGTTTGAAGCCATCATTTCAAAAGCTCACTATTTCCATCTTGTACAGCGTATAGTCTAAAGTGTATGAAAGTACATTTGGTTTCGATAATAAGTGCTGTTATTCGCTTTTGGCAATGGGTAACAGAGATGACACTTATAGATTTTTAAAAATTCCTCTATCCAGACCATAAAATTAACCTGATTCATATATCGAAAGCAACTGGGTAAATGCAAGGTTAGTTAAGACATCTGTTAAGCCTATGATATCAGATGTGTCTTTTGGAACAGCGGTTGAAATTCTGTATGCTATAGGTTTTTTGAAACGAACTTAATTGAAACCAGCGTATTAATACTGTCCTCACGATGCGAAAAAATTAGTATAGTTTTTTTTCCATCTGTTAAACTTTATTTTTTTGTTTCAAAAACTAGTTAGCTAAAGTCAAATTCTTATGGGCTATCTGGTGAACGTGTCCTTATTCCTAAAAGATCCAGTTTATAATAAATTTACGTAACACGATGATGTTTTTTCCCCTTTTCTACATTTGCCATATTTAACCAAAGGACTTTCAAACAGTATGGTTTAATATTCATTACTCACTATAAACTATGACTAACAAATGTTCTTAGCGGTTACTAAAAATATGCCATTAGAGTATAACTTGATTGATCTAATTTTTGAATTAAAAAGAAATAACTGTTGACGTATGATAAATGATCTTCTGCTGCTTCTGCTCTCTATGGCTCTTTAAAATAGTTTATTCAAATTTAAATATTTCACTGAATGCAGCGAAACTCCCTATATATGCTGACATTACGAAATTAATTCATATGAGCATCACTACTCTGCGGCTAAACACTGATGGAGCGAGTTATTTCACGATCATGGTATGATAGACCAGTTTCGATTTTCTACTGAGCGAACTATTTCAGTGGGAAAATGGTATTAAAATTCTTTCAAGGAAAATAGAAATAGTACAGAAAAACTTTCAAAACAAGACTAAAGTAAACAGTATGTAAATCATTAAAATAGTAGCTGGGAATCAAAGCAGAAAGAAGCTTAGATGAAAATATTTTAATGTTTAATACCTAAATTATTTTTCTGGTACGTAACTCATCATTTACTTGGCTTATCTTTTAGAACCATCTTACTTCTATTTGATTGTTCGAAAAAGATACCAAAAATATGTTTTTCTGGAACACCACAATAGTCCATTAACAAAAGTAATACAGATATAATTGTATGAATAGATTACAGATAATATGTTTACGATAATTTTGACTTCTTTCACGAATTTATTGCAATATCACTATTGTATCCATTAAGGAGAGGTTTTATCCTCAAAGATGATCTTTTCAATCCACTGTAACTTTCACAAGTCTGTGAGCTCCACAAAAAAAATGAATTTTTTGTTGAAAAAGCGCCAACGATGAAAGTACTATATGATTCAGATATTCGATAGTTCGTCCCTTTTCTTTGGTTGTTGATCCCAATCTCAACATATTGCTTTCCTCTCCTAAAGAGCAAGACGCCCTTTAGGTATCATCTGGTCAAGTTGCTGTCTAGATTTTTTGACGAGTGCAAATTCAGTAATGAGCCTTGATACAGAAAACTACTCATGTAGTGTTCTATGGGATTCTATATCAAGAAGATCTGTTGTTGCATCGATACAAGCTTCATAAATTGAAGAAATATTACACCTTCTGTACCAAACAGTCAGTTTCGTATGACTCCAACCCCGTTTTATCGTAGAAAGGAAGTCATCAATTTTTCTAAACTTATGGCGGTGACAGTTCCTCTACGTTCTCCTCTTGATACTTGCTGAATGGATAAGGCTCTAGACTTCAGTATACTAATAGAGTTCTCCAGAGTAACCATCTAGATTCAGTTTACAAGGTTTCAATCATAAAGGAGAACGATCGAACCTTTAAAATATATATTCAAGATGATTTCGTTGTCAAGGACGAATATTTCAAAGTCCTGTGTCGTCAACTTGAGAATCTCTCAAGAGCTAGAACTTTTCAGTGATGATACTAACGTAAAAGTCTTAACAAGCGGCCATTCTCTTTGAAGCATTATATTGTGTTGAGCGGCATGTTAGATAGAATTTTTAAGTAGTCTATGAATATTAATCAAAAAATTAAAGGTATTATCGAAAGAAAAATTCGATCACCTTGAAAAACGTTCACTAGGGTATTAAAGGAAGGTATTTATTATAGAACTTCTGTAAAAATTGTTCTAATTCATAAATAAAGTATTTTGAGCGAGCCTTGTTATTTTGGAACAGATGTTTTGTTGTGATTATCATAGCTACGGCCAGAAACCCGCCACAAGGCATTGATTGACGGTAAGAGAATGAGTCCAACCACTTCTTGATGGAGATAACATTTGCGCCATTATAATTGTTAATAAAATGACGCCACAGGAATTCATGATTGTATTAAGTTTGTGCTGTTGTATTGAATATTGTAGATGGTTATGTATCAGTCAAAAGAAACACCCCTGCTTATATACAGGCTTAGGTATGTTGCAGGGAGAGTGATAAGATTTTTTTTCTGGGTGAGTTATTCAAGCGTGTCCTTGTAAATTGCGTGCAAAAGTAGACTGGTATATGGTCCCATACAAAGACATCCAATAGAAAAAATATCCTTGCAATTAGCAACTGAAAAAATTATCTCTCTCCATACGAAGAAGGTTAAATTTCTTTTTTTTTCTACTCACACCTTGATGCAAAAAGTATACCCCAAGATTGACAAGCAAGCGAAAAAATTAAATGCTTTTGCATCCTATGCTGCATTAACTACATAGTATAGTTTTTATTTGTCCTTCCTCTTCGTTATTACCTCTAAAAAAAGAAAGAGAAAAGTTGGTTATTCAATATGTCGTCCTCAACTTCGTCATTTGACGAAACAGACCTTCAACGCATCACGATTCTTAGTTTCTATTTTTAATCTGTATCAAATGATAGGTGCGGCGACGACGCACATTTGTGAATGGAAATATAAAAAAGCAAAGCCAGAAATCATATCATATTCAACCTTGATCGTTCAAAGGGGGTCTCTGTTTGAAAGAGTGATGATAATGATGCCAACCTATGTCACGAAAATTGCGACAATTCTTCCGACTTTCGAAAAAATAGTTGTAACATCGCGATATATCAAATGTAGTAAAGAAATCATCGATAAAATGCAATTTCATCCGGATTCGATATGGGAAGTGATGTATTCTGAATCGCTGATCAGTCAAATAGATTAATCGTTACTTAATCGTTGATTTTCATATAGCATTTTAAAATGTCAATAAATTAGGGATACTTGGAATTTATCAAAATCTGAATGAAAAGATGTCTTTTATCGACTTGTCTCTGATGCTCATTGAACATATGAATGTCACTTTTGTTACAAAAATATGATTGAACGGTTTCAAACACCAATAGAGCTTTAACAAATTGGAGTAACTTCATATTCATTTGTGTATTTTAATTCAAAAATGTTTTTTCATGATTGATGATCTGTTCTAAATATATTTTCCGACCGAATATTTGTTTTAATTTTGTTTACACCATGAATGCATTTTTTAGATCAATTTTTCAATCCTTGATTAACATCGAACTCATGTTAAGTTTAATTTTACTTCTTTTGAATAAGAATCAGAAAAGGTAATTTAGAAAAAAAGCTACAAAAAAATTATAATCACATAAATAAGACTAAAATGCAGTTAACTACAATAAAATAAAAACGGAGTAAAATATATTAAATAAAGTAATTGGATAATGGAAAACAAAACGAATCGCATTCAATAACAAATAGGTTAAAAGTTTGACCTGCTCTATAGATTTACAGTCTCTCTTAGTAGAATATAAGTCAAAATAAAACAAAATTTATCACATAAAAGCAAATTAAATCACAAACAAACACAAGCAAACTAAAACAGAAGAATAAATTAATGAAACTAAAATGAATAAAATAAAATGCACTTTTCGGTGTGTACTTGATAGTTCATTCATTATAATCCCGTCTGAAATAAAATAAAACAAAATATAATATGATAAACTTCACTTTAACTGCACCAAAACACTGACTCGTGCAACTTAAGGGACCGTAATGAGTGTGGAATAGATCCCGTGTTTAAAGTAAAGTAGAGCCGAACTCAAAAGAGATGAAATAGAAGAAAATGATGTATTCCATATTAAATTCAAGACAAAACCTCAGAAATCAATTTCAATTGTTGAATGAACAAATTTCGAGTTAATAAATAAATTAAAATGGAATGCAAGCGATCATAACCAGATGAATTCAACTCAATTTTTAAAAAAGATGAAGTCATGAAAATACAATAACCTAGGAAATGAGAAAATTGAAATATCCATAAGCACTCGTTAACCATTGAATTTTGCTAGATGAAGTCAGCTGCAATCAATTAATTCGCTTCTAGGCATATAAAATGAGCTGACGTTGGTATTACACAGAAATCAATAGAGATTGATAAATCCGGATAATCGGATCATATCGGATACCGACAATTGGCTATCGATTGAAATAACTGCAAGATCCGATGCGACAAGATTCACTCACTTAGACTTAGGCAGCGTTTTTGACAATAAGATAAGTAAGGTTTCCATAAGCCAATACCACGTATAACCAAGAAAAACGCTAATAAAGACTTTGGCAGCAAATCTAAACAGTACAGAAATTTCCAAAAATGATCTAAATTACTAAATGTTAACGAAACTTTTTCTACATGAAAATGATATTGAGAAATTAAAAAAGCCTTGGCTCATCGTAAAACGTACATTTTCTTTCGTATATTTTTAATTCATAAATGATTTTGGAAGATAAATCACATCATGACAATGATTAAATATTCATTAATACCACCGCATTATAACCACCAGGAACAACAGTCAGTAAAACGATAAGACTCGCACGAGCATCATGCCATTAAAATAATTAAATTACCACTGAGTTTATGACGTTAAAACCATTGACTTCACAAAAGAATCTTGTCCATTCAATCATTAACAGAGAAACAACTACCAATATTTAAGCACTCAAAAACTAACCTAATGCAACAAGCTTCTTGGAGCTCGAGTTCAAGTAGCATCAGAGAGTCTTCAATGTTTCAGATAGGGTCTTTCCGATAAATTTCGTTAGTCGCATGTTCTCCTTATTCATATGTATTGGAAGCAGTTTATGGGTACCTAAACGAAAAACTAATGATCACAATCAGCAGCAGCACAAGAAATCCTTTCAGCGCTTACACAGTACGTTATTTTCTGAATAGATGTGTACGAGGAGTATCTAGAGATACTTTCAACATATAATCTATATGCTGAATTTTTCTGAATTTGACGAATGATATGCATTGTTGATTAAAAATCGATAAATAGTTTTTAAAGCTTTTCTTCCCACAAGGAACAGAGTCTCTATTGAGAACAAATTCAATCATTCTCAAAATACTGCTGATCACTCAGCTTATTTTTTCAAGATATCAATATGCTAGTTACATCCTTTGATGCAGCCGACATTTTTCTAGTCAAATGTATAAAAGTTTTTTTTTCAAATAAAATGCGTAAAAAAAAGTATCTTTTGCAATGAAAAAAATTTCTACCCTTTAGTTTAGTACTGTGATGTTTTCCCTCCTCTATTTTATTTTATTACTCTTTAAATCACACCAGTTCATTCATCAGCCGTCGCAAACTTAAAAAATAACACTTCAATCTTACTCATATGACATCTGATACGAATGAAATTACTTTCCGATTGCTGCGATAAAGTCGACATTTTTTTCTCCGACATTGTAATTCTTCGACGCTTTCTTCTTTCGAGTTTTTCATTTCATCAGAACGCGATTTCACCATGAGTATTAAAAACGTTTTGATTTCTCGATATTTTACCTATTGAGATTATTCTATTCTCAAAATTTCTTTTCAAGTTGTAAAGACATCATACCTTCTGGTAGAGGTACAATTATTGTAAGTGGAATCTTTTCGAGGTTTTCGTTTCACTAAACTAGTGCTCTGAACACAAAGAAAGGATTTTCTTACGCAATCTTGTCCTACATTATTACCATAGACAATTAAGCCTATACATGCATTATACCACCAACGTGATAGCTTGTAGAATGAAAAGAAATATTTTTCGTTCTTTCTTCTAATTACACAACAACAATCATGAGACATATTGAAAATAAAATCACTTGGTCTCCATTCGAATACTCAATGTGGAAGTCGAAAACGTTTTCAGGATGCTTGAGTCTCAAATTAATCCCCTAATCTCGAATGCATCGTTTTCGAAAGAAAGATGGAAAAAGTAAGAATCCTGAATTGTGAAATGTGGAATATAATTACGAAACAACTTCGACGGTAAGCGAATTTGAAAGCAGCACTTTCGAAAACATCAGAATTCCGTTAAAATGTGATTTCCAACGAAAATAGCTCGGATTTGGCGACATTCCGTTTCGAGAAGATAATCTCAAATATCGTCTCTCATTTTACGTAGATGCGTGTTATTGAACAATCGATTCAGTTTTCGCTGGTCTAACTTCGATTTTTGCTTAAGGTTTCTGCCGTGTATGCATACTTTACCATAAAATTTTAAAAATTACAGTTGAATCTTACTCATGCACTATCTTAAATGTACAGTGATATCTGCTTCGAACAGACAGCAATTCGACATTTCGATTTTTTAGGTTTCTTTTTTTCGAAACTTGTCTTTCGATCATCCAATATTTTGATGTTTTCATCTCATATGGGAGTGATGGCGACTTTACTACTTTTTTATTTTAATTTGCCGATATTATGTTTTTCGATTTCATTCCTTTCGAGAATATACTCTTCAGTTTTATACACACAGTACCTCATTACAGAAGCAAGATTTCCATCCGTAAAATCTTTTACGGGGGTTTCGTTTCACAGAACAACAGCTTTTAACGCAACGAAACGAGTTTCTTTCACAACATTGTCCCATTTTCTCTCGACTGAAGCAATGATTACGTAAGTTCGAATAAATGTCCTTACTCATTTTCACCATTATCTATAACTACTTATTGAGTCCCGTGGTTGTATAATCGTTGATAAGTCATCATTTCAATCAAGTAACGCTCCTACAATATTGCATGTAGAACGAAAAAAATATTTGCGCTTTATTATTCACTTTGACGAGAAAGATCATTGTAATCGTTCAAAAGAAACTGTTCTTATGTCATCAGAAATAACGATTAGAAATATCTAAGATGTGTGATACTGACCACTGAGCGCAAGACTGCAAGACAGAGAGATTGCATGGTGCTCATATCTCTCTACAGGCTGCGAGAATGTGTTGATTGAATCTATTTAAACAATAAGACTGAAAATTACGATAGCACTCGATAAGTATATTATTTGGGCTGCTCTCTAGTATACAAAATTGCTTCCACACCTCAAACTCAGATTCTCGGCAGTAGTCAACAAAATCTACGATGAAAGGATGTTGTATCTCTATGCATTCTGTTGTATACAATGACTCTCATGTTGAGATACTATGTTCGTCTTTGAATTGTTTCGAGTACCTCATCATCAAAGCACTATTGTCAGTTTAAACGAACGCCGTGTTCGATATGCATATGTTACCTTCAAATGTCCAGGCACATCAATAATACCTTGCTTTTCAAAATGTACGATTATGATTATCTATGTGAAATCCTGACACCAATTCGAATTAATGTGTTTTTATGTCATTCTTAAAATAAACATTCCTTTTCTCTTCGTAATGCTCGTCTAGTTAATACAGCTTCTCGATGTATTAACTGAATAACGACAAGGTCTACAGAACGAAAAAAAAAATTTTGTTTCGTTTTTCACTTTGACAAGGAACATCATAGTTTTGGTTCAGGAGAAAATCAAATCATGTCACCATGAATGATGAATAGAAAAGTCTAACGTGTATTTTTCTTACTGTTGCATGTACGTCAACAAGGCAGTGCGATTACAGCCGATGTTCGTAAGTCCAGAAAATTGTTTTTCATCAAAAATGATATTGATTTCGAAGCCATCTTACATGAAAAAGCATATTTTAATACTATTTGAGTTGAACAAAATCTGCTCAATCGATTCATGTGCAAATCGTTTTGATATGATGAAAATGAACTGAATAATCTGCAGTCTTTTGAGAATGATTGCATTTTTCCAAAGTTCGGGATTCATTTTTAACACGAACAACAAGTGGAAAAGTGGCCCTCATCCGTACAAAAAGTAAAAATGCAAAGAAAAAGTTTCTTTTTAGTAAAGAGAACTTTGCCATGATTCTACTTCAACGTTTCTTTTCGCATCCGCTACAAAAAGTGTGTGTTGACCCTCACAATATTGCTATCCAGCCGTTCATCTCAATCGGAAGTTGAGTATCCTGTATTGAAAAAACATGTACAGTACTGCATTTTTGCAGTCATGTTGTTGCCCTTGTGGATGATCTATTAATTATGGTCCAAGTCTACTGAACACAATAATTGAATCTCATGCATTCAAGTTTGAATTTTCTGTATGTTGTTTTTGTATACGTTCAATCGTCTCGATCATGATTCACTTGAATGAGTCACGACATCTTTTAGCATAATAGCACCCTCCTGAAATGTGTTGCATCGCTATAAAAATATTTAGAAATATTTTATTCTTTGAATTTTATTTTCTAAGTATTTTGAAAAAACATTGGATAATAGTCTTGCAAATATGACGCCAATAGTGAACGGCATGAATATTTTGCTTTCACTTTCAGCTTTAAATTTTGAATTATACCAGCTTTAGAATACTCGAAATTCAAAAGTGTAAGTAAAAGATTGTTTTTGCCTATTAACATTTCTTCATAATGATTACATTTACATGAATAAAATCAATTGCCAATGATGCATGGTCTTGATGACAATCATGGAAATAAATTCAGTATAATTTCATACCAAAATACTTCAACTTTTATATAAAACAAATGTTCTAAAGTAATGTATCACTTGTAACGAATCTCGATTTTAATTCTTCATCTATTTAACTGATGTATGAGCTCTTTGTGGATAGTTGATTTCTAATCATTCAGTTACTATAATTGATGTTAACTATTGTGTAGAAGTATTATTCCAGAAGCTAAAAACTGAAATTCCGATAGATCATCCGAGGCGTCAACATATCGAATTGATTTATTTCAGTTCGATATTGCTAAACTCATAAAAATCGATAGTCTTACTAAACAATACTTTTTTGTTTTAGATTTCTATCACTTATGCTGAGTGTAAGTTACAATACAAATACGTTGAATAATTTCGATTTTTCGTTGAATGTATTGAACAATTTAAATTTACCAATTGATACAATAAGAAATAATTTTGCAAGGAAATTTTTGTCTACAAAAGTATAACTGCTCAATAAATCAATTATCTGTCTTTTAAATTCTTCATCCAAACAAGTAGATATAACCATCGAAAGCTTTTCTGCAATACCGATTTACACTGCATAGTAAATTGAAGAAGATAATTGAAAAGATATGTAAGAGAAGCGCAGGTATTCTGAAATTTTTATAATACTATTGAATTGTATTTATCGTAGTCTTGGTTTTAATCCATGCTCTTCATCAAAAACATATGATTAATATTCTCATCATTTAACGGACTTTGAACGACAATATGTCAGGGATTGATTTCAAAAGAGAAGTAATGCGTAGTCGTTGAAATAATATGCTTTTATTCATTGGTTTTAACTTTATTTAGTAGACGAAAAGGATGCATGAAAATACACAGAATCAGCAACATTCGACACTTTATCTTTTGTTCGTCAATTAGATGTTTCTCAAACTGCACTACCAAAACTTAACGGAAAAGCCGTCACTGTAGAACAATCGAATCATCTTAGTTCACGGACTGCTGTACGTTCAATTGTCACTGATTTACTCGAGGACTATGTTCCTCCTCAAGCAGTACTTCCAAAACTGAATAAACTTATGAGAGGACAAAGGAAATATGCTTAAGAAAATACTTCGAGCAAATGATCGGAAGAATTAAAGCAGAAGTCATTATCATCAAAGTCAAATAATAAACTAACTAAAGCAACTGCAACAACAACAACAAGGAAAAAAGAAGATTATCGAAGCAAACAAAGACAATGATTATTTTATCACAAGTACCACTTGCTATTGCTACTCTTGTAAAACCATCTTCAAGCAGCATAATTCTTGATTCATCTGTTAATAGATCGTTATTCAACGTGAATGATAATGTTAAATGAAATGACATATAAACAATTATCAATACGTTCGTATCGAATAATTTTCCTTCAATAAGCATTGTTGCATATTCTTTATTCCTTTTAAATTGTCACTTCTTGCCTTCACCATTGTGATATAATGCAAAATCTTTTCCTATTTATTCTCTCACTTATGTTTTAAATCTCATGAACATATTCAAAGCGCTTTCAACAAGAATTTGGTCCCCTTGGTCGTCAGATATTTTCTTGATAAAGTAGTAGGAAATACTTCTCTATTCCTCTATATTGTTCTGTTACACAATCACAATTAAACTCATTTCGTTTTATACGGTTCTTTGACCACATATGAAATTCGTAACTTGTTTTTCGTACCCAACTGGCAATATGCTTGTATCTTATACTTATTTCAACTACTCAAATATTTATATAAAAATAACGAGTGAAACAAAGTCAAATATCATTAAAAAATGGTTGAATTGTCTTAACACTTCATTTTCTAAATATAATTCTATTTACTACTTATAGTCACGGCAAAATTATTCAAAAGTTGAACGTTTAGCATAAAACAACTTTCAATACTGATAATTCTTTTATACTCTTCTATTTCAAAATATGTCCTATATAATAAAACGATACTAAATCAAGAAAGATTCCAGTGGTATTTATTTGATTTGAAAATACCCGAGTGTTATAAAAACGTATTTAATATCATACTAAAGAATAAAGTGATGATTTCAAATTCATGTCGAACCACTTATGCCTAGCAAGCTTCTAGTGAGCTGAGCGACTTGATATTAATACAGGAGGGGCGATGAAACAATTTTTCTAGTTGATGCAAAAAGAAATTTTGAAGTTGAATCATAAAAACCATCTGTGTATTAAAAAGAATTTTTCGTCTTTGTATTTTGTACTATATTTTTGAATTACAAACAGAGCACATAATAAGTTCAAATTTAATCATTCTCAAAATACTGCTGATCACTCAGCTTATTTTCAAGATATCAATATGTTTTTTACATCGTTCGATTCAGCAGACATTTTTCACTTCAAATAAATAAAAGTATACTTTACCATGTAAGATAACCTAGAAGAAAAATTGTGTTTTTGGACGAAGAAGAATTAATTAGATTTAGTAACATCGACTGTGCTCTCGTTTCTGCTCTTTTTTCACTGATTATTCTTTGCATTTCTTCATTTTATTGGTTTGTCATCGTAAAGTTTAAAGATAAAACTTAAGTCTCACTCATATGCTATCAAATAATTATCATCATACTTTTCATTAAATAACAGAAACTGCACGTTTCTTTCTCAGACATTATTATTTTTCGGAGCTTTCCTTTCGATAATTTATTTTTTCAAGGTTTTCATTTCGAATGTATGTGATGTCGACATGAGTATTTTTCAAATTTTAATTTATCGATATTTTGTCTTTCAAAATTTTTCTTTTCGAGAACTTATTTTTAAGTTATACAAACACCATATCTCATATCAGATGTACCATTTTTGTCAGTGGAATCTTTTCGAAGTTTTCTTTTCACTGAACTAGAGCATTTAACGCGAAGAAACGATTATCTTGCGCAATATTGTCCCATTTTCTTCCTACTGAAGTAATGATGATCTAAGTTCGAATAAATGTCCTTGTATATTTTTACCATTATCTAAACGTACATGTCAAGTCACATAAATGTCTTACCAAGGATAATGAAGCCTTGAATCAATAAAGTATCCTACGTAGGAGATTGCTTGCAGAACGAAGAAGAAATATTTTTCGTTAATTCCTTTTATTACACGACGAACATCATGTGACACGTTGAAAAGAAATCACTTGGTCTCAATACGAGTACTCAACGTGGAAGTCGAAAACTTCTTCAGAATGCCTGAATCTCGAATGAATCGCTATCGAAAGAAAGAAAGCGAAAGGTAAAATCTGGAATAGTGACAGGTTGAAAACAAATTACAAAAAAACATATAGACAAAAGAACAAGTTTCAAAAGAGTACTTTCTAAAAATACAGAAGTTAGTGAAAATGCGATTTCCAACAAAATAAAGCGTCGGATTTGGCAACATCACGTTCCAAAGCGAAAGTCTCAAATTCTTTCTCTAATTTAGGATCATGTGCACTAGTATAAAATAGATACTGCTATAACCGCTCTACTTTCTTTTTTTCTGTGGATTTCTACATGTTATTGATACTTTACCATAAAAATTCAAAGTAACACTGGAATTTTACTCATAAATTTACGTTATCATACACTTACGATGATATCTACATGAATTTCAAAAAGTCAGCAATCTGACATTCCTATTTTCGACGTTTTAATTTCTCGATGCGTGTCTTTCGAGGTTTTCACTTTGTGTGCATGCAGGTCATTGCAACGGACCGATATTTGGACACTATTTCCCCACTGAAATGTATCTGTTAAGTCAGTTTAATCGTTTTGAAGTTTTCGTTTCACTCAATTCGAACACTTAGTGGAAAGAAAAGATTTTCGTGCGCAAGATTTTTCTATTTTCTCTCTAACGAAATAATGATGACTTGAATTGGAAGAAATGTTACCTGCGCTTAATCCAAGCTTCTAATTAACATTTTTGTTTGCATGTCCGTCCACTGAGAAATAATCAACAGAGTCTTGCATCCTCTACACTGTAAAAAATAAAGGTTTATGAAAGTGCAACGGGACACAAACCCTTTTTTCCGTTTTTGAAATATCTGAAAAACCCTTTTTCGAAATCACAAACGTAAAAACCGTTTATTATCTTCGTCATATACGGAAAAAAAAGTTTGTGTCCCGTTGCACTTTCATAAACCCTTTTTCTGTTTAATACACTATCAAAAACGTTTTTTTTTGTTGATTATTCTACGGATTGTTTTTACAGTGTACCATCTAGTTCATGTTCTAAATGCATCTAATGATCGGCCGATTGTTTTAAGAAATGATACAGATATTGAAAAACTTTTCTACTTATATTTTGCTTCTTTTACTTTCCATTATTGATCAGTTTAAACGAATTAGTAGCACAGTTTAATGCAAACGAAGTGGGTTGTTTAGAGTTTTTCAGACTAGTCTAGACTAAAATAGGGGATGCACACTTTCAAATAGGACTAGCCATGACGCGTGCAAACGACGCTTCGGACTAGTCCTGAATACTGTTAAGGACGTTCCAGACTAATCGAAGTCGTTTGACATCGATGGATTTCCAATTGTCTAGTGGATGAACGGGAGCCAATCTTTTGATTAGACTATATAAACTGACGTCCGTCTATCTCAGTATCCTAGTCTCCAGTCAGGATGGCCGTCATGTTTTAAAACCTGTCGGGTGACATGTTCAAATCCACCTTTCATCGGCTGTTTTTAGTCTTTTGATTAGTCTGGACGGTGTCAAATGACAAAATGGACTAGATATGACTGGGTTCGAAGACATTCTGGTCTAGTCAAGACGTGTTTCAAGGACATTTGCCCAATCGGTGACTAGTCCTGACCGATGTACAAGACGTTTCAGACCAGACCTGACGGGTTTCGCGGACATTTTGGACTAGACATGTCGGCAGTCTTCCTTTATCTTTTGCTTACTTGGGTTCGCATCTAATTCTGCTCCAAGAAGCATGTAAAAACCCACACAGTGAAAACTATGAATATGATTTTCAGTAATAGTATAAATATAAACATCGCAGAAATATGTTAACGACAAGTTTTATTTTAATAATGGCGTTTTCTATCGTAGGCGATCATTTTAATTTGATTATCAAAGTTTCATGTGTTATACAAATACAGGCAAAAAAAACAGGACAAGAGAAAAGAGAACTATATATTATCATGAAAACTATCGTTTAATCCATATCATTGTGAATAACCATGACATCATTAATAAGATAACTTTGACGACACAAACGATATAACTGTATGCGTCGACTTGATTGATTGAACTAACTTAGTATAATAACCTCATAGATAATTAAAAGATTCTTACATTTATTCTTCAAATATTTTATTATCTTAATGAAATCTCATGCAATGTTACTTTCACATTTTTGATGGTGTGAGTGTGAATGTGAAGATTCGTGTCGCACTATTCACAACCTACATGCGGGCATATACATTCGTATTCACACATTGCCTCCGTATCTCATAGTATCACTGTTCGAAATTCGACCGTTATAGTGGTTTTTGAGTTGATAAAAGTTGTGAGTCTATTGTTCATTCTCAATTATTGCGAAAAGAATCCGTGATCTCAATGGGCATCTATTCAATTTCTCAGCTGCTTTTGAACACTGTCTTGTATAGTTCACTCTCCGCTCAATTATCTCCCTCTAGAGTACACTGTAAAAAATAATCGTAGAATAATAAACCCTATGAAAAGGGTTTATGCCAGTCCTAAACCCTTCACCGTATATTAATAAACCCTTTTAGCGTTTATTAATGTTTCCTAAACCCTTTAAGGGTTTCGGAGGAGCTCAAATGCGGAAAAAAGGGTTTATTATACGTTGCACTTTAATAAACCCCTAAGGGTTTATTATGCCTCCTAAACCCTTTTCAAGCTCATAAACCCTTAGGGGTTTATTAAAGTGCAACGTATAATAAACCCTTTTTTCCGTATTTGAGCTCCTCCGAAACCCTTAAAGGGTTTAGGAAACATTAATAAACGCTAAAAGGGTTTATTAATATACGGTGAAGGGTTTAGAACTGGCATAAACCCTTTTCATAGGGTTTATTATTCTACGATTATTTTTTACAGTGTAGACAAAAGAAATCATTCAAATTTGCAAGTCTTTATTGTTCATATTCTTATAGTTATGCTGCTGCTTTTAAAAATGCATATAAAATACATTAGGACTTTGTTCATCAAAATATTGCTTAAAATCATCATAGTGATCATATTATGAAACATTTTCTTTGAACTTATACGTGTGATAGGTATCGCACTGCTTCCATATTTCCATTTTCTATTTCTTTCTAAGTAGCAATTAATGAACATTCTCTGAACACAAGGTGATAACATTATGTTTGATTCATCGAGAGACATACTAGGAAAGCCATCCTGCCGTTGAACTTAATCAATACGGATAACGGAACTAAAATGAACAGAAAGATGATGAGTGATAATGAGTCGGACATTTCACATTGCATGGTCGGACTGTTTATCAAGATATTTGTCTTAGATAGAATTAGAGCACAGTATAGGATACTAGTGAGATGTCGTTAAATTAATTTCAAATATTTGAAAAAATATATGAAATTGATAACAGGCCATTTCAGAAGCGATGCTAGTCGATTCATCAAATCTTAGCCAAAATTAATTCGTTTAGGCTTGAAATTTGACTGTATTCCTTCAACAGTTATCTCTAAAAAATGGGGTCTCCTTCCTCAGAATCTACAGTTATCGATTGAGCACAATTGACCGTGACAATCTTGCAGTGACTTGTAGGTACACATTTAAATTACTATTGATCTGTTATTAAACTATGAAACACGTTTTGAAAGATCCTACAATCAACTCCATTTCTCATGGTAAATACGAATATGGTATTTGGTTCCGTATTCGATAGTAATTAGGTTAGTCAAAGACAAAGGAAAATTTTTTAAATATATGAGAAAAACCATTTTACTGAAAATATGTGAACAGTGAGTACATTGCTTTCAAAACGTGTATAGAAAATATCATTCACTTTTCATTTTACTTACATATGAAAAGATACAGTTTTTGACGGTCTATCAGAGTCTGTCATTATTTTTCTGGAAAAAGTTACTTATAAGGTTCTTTTGACCTCAAGACTAAACTAGAGTACCATTCACTGAATGGCATTCAGTGCTATCCACTGGTTGAAATGTCGACTGACTGCAGACACGACGTTCATTTTAAGCTAGCCTATAGATCTTACAAGTGTTGCAGAAGTTACGGAACCCAAATGGTTCCTCTGACAGTTACACAGTCAGAACCTTTCCTGTGAAAACATTTCAAAATCCGCGAGAAGAAAAATATTCGGTATCAAAAAGACCTTTCAGTTAAGCTGAAAACGAAACAGTAAAGACTTTGCAGCAAACCAAATTAGAGCTCGTCTCGAACCTGGAGTTAGGGTCCTGAACGGGAACAGAAAACGGTTTCTGTTTTTGGTGAAAGAACTTTGCATCTTTCCATCGTTTCCAGTGCTAAAAGTGTTTTTGGTAGTAAGTTTCTTACAGAAAAGTTTACTCTTCTAGGTCATTTACTTAGAAATTTCAAATAGTTCTTCACTGGCCGATCATTTAGTCGACAAAACATTCAAGAAAATTTTTTCTCGCTTTCCTCGAAATGTTGTTCCGGAAATTTTTGTTATCTCAACGATCTGGCAGTGAAGAAGTATTCTCAAGTTTTAAGTATATGACCTAGAAGAGTAAACTTTTCTGTAAGAAACTTACTACTAAAAACGCTTTTAGCACTGGAAACGATTGAAAGATGAAAAGTTTTTTCACTGGAAACAGAAACGGTTTTCTGTTCGCGTGCAGAACCCTAAAGGGATTTTTCTGTCTTTTTGATACTGATTCGTCTTTTCAGTCCTCTAGATGTTAAAATGGTTTCATAATAAACGTTCCTACGAGATATCCATGAGAAAAACCATTTTAGGTTTCGTAGCTTCTGTGGCATTCAGAAAGGTTTGCCATAGTGTACCTATTTTTCTTAAAGAGCACGACTGTGTACGACATCTGGTATTTAAAAAATTCGTCTGGCAAGCAAGAGATAATGAATCTGAACCAGCAGATCCCATATAAGGAGAGCATTAGCTGTTAATTACTGTTTTCCATGTATCTTATATCTCTCGACTGATGCCGAATTTCGAAAAACGGATTTCAGATGTGCACTAGTCGTGTTCTCAGGACCCTGCCAAGCTTTTTTCCACTGAAAATGATATTCAAATACTGAGAACGATTGTCTGGCTTAAATCGTAACTCGTGCGTCGAGAAGGAGAAGATTGAGGAAGAAGAAGAATTTGCCATGGCAACTAACCTATGTGAATACAATAAGTTGACTTCTACACTTCGTGCAGTCAGCCAACTTATGAATTCATCAAAGAAGAAGTACCATGGATTTTTTGTATTTTGATTTGTATTTTAGCAATAAATTTGAACTAGCACGGTTTCATACACGAATTTTCAGAGTAAATTCTCTGCTATCGAATGGCATATAAGATATGAAGATTCAATTCAATTTGGTTTAAAAAATGAGATTCACAAAAAAAAACACTCAGAAAAAGTACCCCACTTCGATAGATTCAACGGGAGTGATGCTTGTGAACGTATTATATGCTCACAACGGATCAACATTTGGATCCTCATACTTTGGACTTTCTTTCTTCGCACTATGAACTTTCAAACTAAATATGAAAAATTAAACTCTACAATTTTTCTCCGGTCATCTTGGTCTATGGTCTTTCAAAACCTCTCTGAACTAGTGCTGCTAATGATGGATTTGATTTCTTTTAGTGTTCGTGTCAGCGTTATTTCACTAACAAATGGTAACTCTGTTATAGTTGACAGAAAATTCCATGAGGGGAATGGTTAATCAACACTGAGACATTAATCTAGAAAAAATTTTCGAAACTGTTAATTATTTAAAAGTAACTGTTGAATTTTTGAAAGAACGTATTGAAATTCGAATAATTCACGATTTATAATTATAACCGTCAAGTATATCCCCAAATCTAATGAGCGATACCCATCTCAGTCAATAGTATGGTGATATTTATGATTTTCAATCGATTGTTGTCGATTTCAACACAGAAAATGCAAAAGCAAGGAAGCACCGTTCTACTTTATAATCGCCACAGACATTTCAGAACAACTGGAGATTCAAAAGTGTATTTTGCGAAACCAACATCATTTACTATGTACACCACTCCAGCAATTGGTGGAGGCTCAACGCGGATGTTTTTAGAATTAAAAATCCTTACATGAAAATTGAATTGGATTGCATTCTCTAAAAAGTAATATTCAGCAGCAAAACGAACTTCACTTTTAGGCACTCTCATATACAGTACTCCACAAAAGTCTCCGGCCCCCACTAACTCTTTCATAGAAAAAAAAGATCGAACATTTTAATATATTATTAAAGTTTATTTTATGCTCTGATCATCAATACAGAATGAAGTCTCCTTTGTTATTAATAACGTCAGAAATACGATTTTTCATACCTAGTAGAGGATTGGTTATTAGATCTTCTTGAGAGGCTTTCCATTCTTTTTTATCGCCGAAACTAATGACTTGTAGGGTCGAAGATTTTTTCTTGGCAAATTCATTTTGAGAATCTTCCAAACGTTTTCGATCGGATTCAGGTCTGGCGGCATTGATGATCAATCAATTCGTTAGACTCTTTTCTGAGATCTCAATTGTTTTGCAAGTTGAGACATATGCTTTGGACCATTATCTACTTGTAACTCCCAGTTAGTTGAACTCCGTCCAAAGTGGTCCCTGGCAGTCAGCAATAGATAACGCTTATATAGTTCCTATAAAGCAAGTCAGCTTTGAGATTTTCACGGAAACAGTAAATATGACCAAAGCTGTTATATGAAAAACGTACCAAAATTTTGACCTTCAGTGGATACTTTACTGTTCAAAAAACTTTTCTCTTTCCTGGTAAATTCCAGGCACACCGTTTGAGCTAGTTTAGACGTATAGTGGTCTCATCCGAAAAAAATATTCAATTCCAATCAATATCACGTGTAGCTTGAGCCCATTTAAAACGTTTCTGTCGATGTTTTTCTGTTAAAAGTAGTTTTGATATTGGCAGACTAAACTTAGCCCCATATTATTTCAACCGGCGTTGAATTGTCTCCTGAATCGTGTCCACATTTTTTCGCTTCAGGACACATTGAATGTCACGTGTTGTGGCAATATTGTCAGTGCTGGCAAGGTCACTGATTCGTTGGTCAGTTTTTTCCGTTGTACCACGAGGTCGTCTAGTGCGCTTCGAGTCACTTAGATCTTTAGATTCTTTCCACCTGTTGAGCCAGTATTGTACAGAACTCTTTGCACAATTGATTGCTTTTGCTACAGCCTTCACACCAAGCTTTGGTCCCATCGGATGATGAGACAAAAAGACAATTTCGTACCTTTGATCCAATGAAAGTGACATAAGCTACTATTTATGTATGGAACAGCCTTTGCAATTTGAATCAATGTATATGAGCAGGAGGCTGTACTAGTTGTCTATATATAGCGATAGAACAGAAATTCAAGAAAATTCAAGAATTTTCTAGGGGGCCGGAGACTTTTGTGGAGTAAAGTAGATCGCTTCGTTTTTCTGTGCTTCTCAAGACAAAATACTTCCTTCGCACTCATTTCCGTTATGAAAATTAGCAGGGAATTTAGCAGTGGATTCAATCACTTGGAAAATCTTGTGATTTTTCTACGTTTTTTAGCAATACAACGTGGAGTTTGAATGCACTCAGACACAATAACGGTACCGCAGCTTTACAACAACGTTGCACCAACCATGAACACTCGTATTCACACTCAAAACCCAGTCACACTGATGCTCACAACCTCAAAAATGCCATTCTCATTCCCATTCCCAGAACCACAGCCACTTTCACAACGCACCTAATCCCATAACCACACACAGATAAAACCACTACTACGCTCACATCGACACTTCCAATTTTGATATGTAGTAAAACTAATAAGAGACATTAATAGATAAGTGGTAGATGTTCATGTAGAAACATCATGATGACAAAATATGGTTCGATTTTCACTCACATAGTCTTCCAATTCATAGCCGAACAGTTTGAAATCCATGCGATATATTTTTTTCAAACGACAGATAAGCCAATCTGGTAAGCTTTTATACAACGCTTGATATTGTTTCTTTGTTCGACCAGTTGAATAACGTTTTTTTAAATGCCAACCAGTTGATGTAACATTAATGCGTGACATAAAAATGGCTAGATCTGCTTCCATCGTTTCGTACTTTCCAATGAAGTTATATTTCAGTTCACATACTCGGCAGAATCTTGAATACGGTTTCCAATGAATATCCCTCGGCACTGCATCAGACGTAATGTACTGGAGAAAATGTTTGAAGGAGAGCATGGATTTGTTGCAAACTTCATCGTTTATTTGTGATATCTTCTCTTTGGATTCATTGACAGCTGCATTTGCTGATTTAATGTAGAATGAACGAAATTTTAGACAAATTTTTCGGCGCATATTGAAATATCTTAAAAAGTTTAAACCTGTGGGTTGTACGATTTTTTCGATATAAGCTGATGCCAAACGTTCAAATGGATGGCGAACAAACATCATACGAGTGAAACTGTCTGATAGAAGAACGGAAACATTTGGAAGAGAATGGATACGAAGTGAAGGGAAGGTTTGAAAATTCTGCATTAACCACATTTCGTGTGGCATTTTATCAGATGTATTTTTTAGACTTGATGCAAACAAGGAAAGGATAGATACATAGTGATTGATAGATTCCCCATGAAGATTCTAAAAATAAAAAGCCTGAAGGTTGATTCAAAATATTAGTAGTAACATTTCGTCTAGTGAACAAATTTCAACAGCAGACACAATTCTCATCCCAAATCGCGAAGGGCGTCATTCACGAGCAAGTAATGATACAGGGATAGAACAATGGGAATGGAATGTCCCTCGCCTTCCACTTTGATTTTACAATTAATTCAACCTTTTGTTTCCATCACAGCATATTTTCAACAGAGTTTTCATCGAACACTTTTCTGACAGATTTCGTCTGCTTTTTAAAATCGAATTTCAGCTGATATCTATCACTCATTTTGTCTGATACAAAGAGGTAACACCTGGAACCAACTTATGCGACTCATAAATAAATATATGCAAAAATGTAGAGATCCTTCTTTTTTTATCATAATTTCCCACAGATCTACGCTAGATTAGATGGGAAAATTTTATCCAATTTTGATGGCCTCCACTTTACAGTTTTAAAAATCGTTAAGCATACATAGCATTATACCGAATTTGCTACATGGGAAGCTGCAACTCTTCACTCCATGATCGAAACTTGTATCAAGACAAAGTACATTGAAATAGAAAAATTGCTCCCAATGAATATTAACTGAGTGGCGAGTTTAATTATTCAATTAATGGTAATGAAGACGCCTTACATCCTGTCAAAGAGTAAGATCCGTGATTGATATATCTTGATAGAGATATCTTAGATTACACTGATGATGCTTTTCCTTCATGTCTAACATGAAAACTGATTTATGCAATCATTAAATTCAATTTCCAAGTAAATCTGTACAAGGGCACAATTTAGAAACATGTTTGTTCAGTGAATTCAGATATTCTTTGATTTTATGATTTAGGTGACATATCCACTGGGATTGTTACTATCAACTATCAATACAGGTAGAGTGAAGCTACACTGAAAACAATAATGGTGCGATACGAAACCCAAAAGAGAACTGTGCACGAAAAAAAGGTTTCGTACATACTACGGAACCTAAAAAGATTTCGATTTCGTTGCAATTATCTGAACCATTTTGGGTTCGGTACAGACCGGTAAGAAAAACTTGAAAGAGTGTCCTGAGTCAATG
>OENT01000109.1:24258-178771 GCA_900239685.1 Rotaria macrura
CATTGACTCAGGACACTCTTTCAAGTTTTTCTTACCGGTCTGTACCGAACCCAAAATGGTTCAGATAATTGCAACGAAATCGAAATCTTTTTAGGTTCCGTAGTATGTACGAAACCTTTTTTTCGTGCACAGTTCTCTTTTGGGTTTCGTATCGCACCATTATTGTTTTCTGTGTAGGGGTGAGAAGCTACCGTTACGTTACCACGTAACGATAACGGAAAAGTTACCAGTTACTTTTTCCGAGTAACTGCTTAAAATGTTGATTTATGCCTTCCTTGCATCGAATATTGCCAATAGATCACTTAATAAAGTTACTAAGTAACTCCAAAAATCAAAAATTAATCTTTTGACAATATTCGACCAGGGTAAGTCATAGTTTGCCGTGTTACGAAGTTACCCGAAAAAGTAATTGGTAACTTTCTGTTAACGTTACCTGGTAACATAACGGGTCGGTAACGGCATCTTCCTACCCCTAATCAATACAAAGGATACTATGCCAATGTACCTAACATTAATCCTGGTTGTTTCGTGAACAATCACGGAAGTAACTGTTCGTAAACTGTCAACTTTTCATTGGAATCCTTTCGCCAATGACTGGATTTTCCGTCTCTGGGTATGTCAAGTTAAGTGAAGATCTTCTTCAGGATTTTTTCCATTTTCTGTCTAGATTTTCACATTATAAATACAAAATCCTACCAGGATCTATAGCCGATCTTATTTTTGATCTCCATAGTAGTCATGAAAAGGTTGCTCTAGAGATTTTATCTTTTATCAATGAAGATCTGATTTTAATCAGGAAGCGTTTGTCTAGTCAGTAAGTTTAGCTGGGATTGGCAGAAAAAGCATAAAAGGAAAACGTAGAATGAATAAATGTAGAAAAAACAGAAGGAATACGCCGAAGAGACAAATGTAGAAGAGGAAAAGAAAGAAATCCTAAACGTTGAATGAAAACAATAGAAAAAGGAAAACGTCGAAAAGTTTAAGTCATCTTAGGTGAATCGTACTTTAACCGTTTCAAATTATTTGTTTGTTATTTTCACTATACTGACATATATATTGTTAAAGTATTAGCAATGAACTACTATAGAGTGTAGCCGATGAGGAAGACAAACTTTAACTATTCTCGTAAACAGCCAATACCAGTTCGATAAATAAAATTTCGTTACCTGCAGACACCTGGATTCTACATTTTCATTTTCAATAATTTTTTGCGTCTTTCTCTCTTATAGTGGTTTTTTGACATTTGCCTATTCGGCATTTTTCTTTTATGCCTGTTTCGTCAATTCGGTATAGCACATCAAGAGTACGATCTCGTGTATAGTGGAACGGAAGAGCACAGTTGTAACTATGGTTCATGACTTAATCAAGGTAAGTCTCCGTTGACAGTCATGGAGTATTTGGGACTCCACATATTTTTCCAGATCCGATCAATTTCTGGATGAATTCTCGTTGAATCCTATGCCGAACGATTTTGGGATGGCTAGATTTCGAGACTAGACACTTTCTTGAGAGCTGAGTATTTTTCTGTGGCAAATAGAGCAGACCTGGAATGATCCGAGAAATACGTGAATCGGAAATATCTAGAATATTTACTAGGATTACAGAGCTTGAAAAGACTCAAATCGGCAACAAAAAAAAATAGTTTCCATAGAAAACTACTTATCGATACTTTTTCATATCACATACGATATACCATATAAGTAAGACTGAGGAAGCATGTAATTTTCTTATTGTAAAGTACTTCAAGAAATTTTCTTTTTCTATAGTGCTTCATCAATATACGTGTCATATCATGCTAGTAAAATTTTTATTCTACTTGTTTTAGCAATGATACTGAACTATAAAAGTAACCTGAAAATGATTGTGAATGATTTCTTGAATAGCTTTCGTCAGGAACAACACAGAGAACTACTCTTTTGCAGAATTGGAAATAAGAGATTAAAAGTATCGAGTGGGCTTAGCATAGAATTTTGTAAAGTTCTCAATGTCAACTTTCGAAACATTTGAAAAGCAGGTTTTCTTCAGTATTCGTAGAAAATCAATATCGAGGCTCGATAACAGCATCTATACTTGACCAATAATAAAGCATAAATCGATTACCTTTTCGCCTTTTTGTAACTATCCGATAGACACTATGAATGCACGCCCGATCAATGAAAATTAGAGGTGCATAATATGCTAGTGTTGTGCTACTTGATGCGTCTGCGCGCCCTATGTCCGATGATGAGAAGTTTAGTTCTCTATCCTGTTTGTGACGAAAAATATTCAAAAAACCATTTACCTTCTCTCTCCCTTGGTTTTAATTGTGGCATTTCGTCACTGATGAAGTCTCCCAGGTCAATCAAAACGATCACCGTAACAGAATCGTAAACGGTCGTTTTTACATCGTATACCACGCTTAAACGACCGTTTTAAGCCGTATTATGGCGTTTTAACAAGGTTAGTATTACGGACGTACACGGACACCTTATATACGCCGTGAAACCCTCGTAAACACAGCGTAATACTATCGTATTCTATAGAACATACGGCCGTATTACTGACCTTGTTAAAACGGGATAATACGACGACGTAATGGGCCGTGTTCTCATCGTATACGGCCGTCTACGGATCGTTCTGTTCGACCTGGGCTTATTAAAATTTTATTAGTATGATATTATAGGAATAATATTTAACTACTAAAGAAATCTAGAGTATTGCTTTAACCTTCGTTGTATAGAATAGAAACATTGCTTCAAGTTTTTTATATAAAACTAAGTAAATCACCTGTAAAAAGAATTGATACACTACCAAGCCTTTTAAACCCTTACCCCCCCCCCCCCCCCCCCCCCCCCCCCTCCGCCTCCCCTGCTCCCACCGGGCAATCGATTGAATAATTGTAGAATGATTGCAGAAAATAGAGGAATCAATGGATTTGAAATCGATCAGAGTATTTTGTAGAGAAACTTTATGGCGTATTGATCGGTAAAAAATAGTTTTTGTCATCTCTCCACTATTAAAATATGGGACCTACAAACTCGATATCTTTGAAAGAATTCGAATTTTTCCAATAAGACTTTCGTCAATGTGATTTTTTTCAGTACTCATGAAACTGCGCACCATGTTTTGTACATCTTTTTGAAAGGTTTTGCTATCTTCTGAGAATTTCAGAAACTTTTAACATGAATATCTAACTTCGTTTTTCTGAGATTTCACGAATACTGAAGAAAATCTGATTGAGTGACAACGGGGATTTCATTTCGAAACCCTCACGATAAGTCAGTGATTTACCCAGGCTAAGGAATTCAATTGACCATGGAACCACTATTGAACAGTTCGACACTAATTGACGACAAAATTAATATATATGTTTTAAACCTCAACTCAACAGATGTTCAGATATTATTTAATATGAACTTAATATCTGTAGAGGTTATGATATGACTCAAAGCAAAGTAGAAGCTGATTGAATAAGATAGATATAAAGAGAATGGCTTCCGTCCTGAATTTTGACGGACCTAGAGTTTAAGAGAGCTTGCATGGGAGCACCGAGGAATCAAAGCACTCGATAAAGTTTTTTTCGCTTCTTTTAAGCTCATTCAAAACTTCAATGTTTAAAATTGCTAACCTTAAAATGTTTTGCTCTAATACCCTTTCTATGAAAAGTTAGTCAATATCAACTTTTGGCACTATCACAGCTTTTTGTGGAAAAATAAGAAAAATTATTATATAAAATATTCAATAGCTTGCGTGTTAGCAAATCATTCGATCTTTTTCTTCTATACATAGTAAGGTAGAGAATTAAAAACTGAATAGAATAAGCTATGTTCATATAAAATAATTGCTAACAATATAAGTTTTATAGAGCGAATATGAGACAATGGTTGGTCGTTTTAATCAGTCTAAATAAACAGTATATCGACTGCCATTCGGGCATCTTCAGGACTTCCATGCTGAATTTCATATATGTTGTGCAGTTCTTTCTCCTCTAAAAAGAAAAGTGTTTTTCTAATCATTTTTTAGAGGAGAAAGAACTGCACAACATATATGAAATTCAGCATGGAAGTCCTGAAAATGACCGAATGGCAGTCGATATACTGGAAAATATCTAACCACTTTTCACTAGAAAAATTGCTAGTCATGAACCGTATTTCATAGATCACTATTTATCAGTCTATAAAAATATAATATCTATAGAAGTCATTTTGTTTGGCTTTCAATGTTCTATCGTTTGTGATATTACACTAAAACTTTTCTTAATCTTTTGTTGTTTAAAATGACACAACTTTGTATTGATGATTTTTTATCATATTTTTCAAATAACGTCGTAAGCCCTTGTCAGTAAAATTGAGGTAGCTTTTCGCCAGCTCAACCAAATACATTAAAAATTTGGATTTAGAGCTTTCAGATTATGCTGTACACAATGAGACTATCAAATCCAAAATCTAAATTTTATCGAGTCCCTCGATATATGGTACGGTTCTCGATGGTCTCATGGGTGCTCTCTTAATAGACATGCGAACACTTATTCGGCCGTGGAGACACACTACTGCAATAAAAAGAAAGATTAATTAGTATCACCTTACTTCTTTAGGCGGCGTTAACATTTTATCAAAATATTCAGTATTGAGTAAAGAAGAATAATTTAATTTTGTTCCATGTTGTTGATTGTGTCCTAACTTCGATGTAATCAAAGGAATGACATCGTTATGTATGTGAGCATATGTAATCAAAGCCAGAAAAAGTCTCGTCGCTACTTTTGGGACTGCAAAATAGAAGAGAGATTGAGATTGAAGAACAAAGGTTAAAGACTTCAGCTCAAAATCATCCTCCATAGTAAACTGAATATCTGCAAAATTGTAATTCGTAGATTTGCATCCATCTTCTAATAGTTTCCTACGTTGTTCATAAATCTCTGGATAAGTGAACGTAGATGATTGCGAACTTTGGTTGGTGATAGTCTTTATTCGAATTCTGTGAAAAATAGTTGAAATCGGATGGAGGACATTGGCTATAGAACGAGAGAAGTTATTGTCAATGAAATATTCATATATCTTTAGAGAAAATACCTTTTTTCGAATTCAGCACAACGGAAATGAAACTGATGATCAAGAAGCTGCACACAATATATACTTTTTTATGGGCACCCAGCCTTAAAACCAGATGAGTTGCTGTATTCATATGGATATCATTTTTTAATGATCGGTTGTAATACTAAAAAAGACGAACATACTATTACTATTTATTTATTTACTTTCTTTTCTACTAATTCTGCAAACGGTACACCAGGAAGTTCTTGAATGGTCATTCAAATTCATAGAAAAATCTCTTCCACATCTGTTTGATACCTATTATTATTAAAAATTAGTTTCGTTTTATACTAACTGTAAATAGAAGTGTAGTGTAGAAAAATAATTCGATTCCGAGGGACACAACTCGATCATGTACATAAAATAATCTGATGCCAATAAATAATGCTAAGCTTTCGTAACGATCTAATATCTACGTCACTTCTAAGTAAAGTTCAGCTTATTTTGGTATCAATGGTGGATTATTGAATACACTTACTTTTAGTTTGTTCATTAATTTAGTAAGAAATTTTCATTCCGAAAAGCTGCTAATTAAGCTGTGTATTGTAAATGTTTTTTTTCCGTTTTGTATAGAATGTTTCTGGCGTTGCTTTTAACACGAGGTAATTTGATCAATCCTTTATTTCTTTTTTCATATTTTTTGTGATAACTACTATTGAGACAGATGTGCGAGAGGCTTGCACGTTGCACACCAAGTAATACACTTGAATGATTTTTATTCGATGACTCGTAGTAGCGATACATAAGCAGAGTAAGTTTACATTTCAAACGATATCGAAAAGTATATACTTAGAGAAATAAAAACGAAATTATTATCATTTCAAAGTCGTTTATTTGTTACAATCACTATCAAATATTAATGGAAAAATTGTCAGCACAATGTCAATAAGCATTATAATAAATATGCTATGTAAAGTTACCACAAACGTATCTACTTTTCTACATCTACTTCGACATATATTTTCTTCACATCAAAGCTACTGCCCTAACCATGGTTCGTTCGATAGACTGAGCACTTCTTTAGTAGCAAACGTAATAGACATGATTTCGCGAATGAAAAAAGCTAATTTCACGAAATTTATAGTCATACTACTATAAGAAACCTCAAGCGAATGGATTTGATTAACATGAAACCATCAGAAAAAAGCTCTATTGTATGGAATTCTTTCACGGCTTGAATCCATGCTCAGAATTAGCTTTAGTCTTTGTCTAACCTTCAGAATTGGCTAATAATCTGATGAACGAACCATAGTGCTTAGATTATGTTTTTGTCTGATGAACGAAAAAGATTATCCTAATGATTTGTCTCATGTTCAACCATTGCTCTTAGCAATAATCATAACCTTTTTTTGTAGCTGTGAAATGCATTATATTCAAATATTTTTTTGTATTTAAAGTGTGAATGTCGATGAGGATGTGGAATACACAGACTCAGGTTGAGTGTTAAAAGTATGCCCCATCGTCTACATTACAGGTTAAGAACGTTAATTTCAAATATTGTAATTATTTCGTCGTACTGTATGCCGCCCGAAATAAGACCGTAACTATTCCTGTTTTCGGTGACGAAATACGGCAGCGTACGATCGTAAAATATGATTTTATTTCTTGTTTCATTTATCATTCTACTTTAACAATTATACATCATTCAAAATATTTTATACGTCCATGAAATGCGACATGATATAGACAATTCACATTTTTCTCGAATAACCGCGCAGGTCAATTTTAATTTCATGTAATATTTTATGAATAAACTGAATCAAATAAAAGAGGACATAATAGATTTTAATTTTTCTATAATTGCTCTTGGCCGATATCGATTCATTTGACGAGCTTTCTGAATTGTTGCGTTTCTTTTTGTTTCTGACGTACTTATCAATAGATTTATTACTTCCTGTTTCGTACAAATTTGTCAAATAGCAATAATGATAATCATATTAACGAAGAAGATAGACTTTATAATCGGTTGGCTTAAATTGAAGATGATTGGACAGATTGTGTCATGGGTGTTGCAAAATTTCGATACAGAGAAGGAACTTAGATTAATAAGATAACAAGAGAAAACCCAACATAATCTTTCTCATTTTGTCAACCATTATATGAACTTGAAGCCGATTGGAAACAAAACGAAATTGATGCTATTAATGCTCACATCATACATTGGCTTTACAAATGAGTCATGAAAGATCTGAAAGTTTTTTCTCATGAAATCAAAACCGGAGAAAAACTGCTGTAAACAGTAGCTTACCAATCCTTCTGTGCAGTTGACTAGCACCGTTTAATTCAATTTCATTAATATTTGTTATTGGGATTAACCTTTATTTTCAATATATTAACTTTTATTTCAGCCAAAACTGAAAGTGTACACCAACGCATAAAACCACGAAAAATGGTACTCAAAAAAATCAACAATAAATTAAACAATAGATCTAAAAAAATATATATAATGCTTATATATTAAACAATATAAATTCTTAACTGAATTTTTTTTTTGCTTTTTCGACTCTTCTCATAAGGCATAAGAAAGAAAACGATATAACTGATGCGACAGACACGCACACGTATATATATGTATATAGTGTATTCTATTTTATTCTGCGAACTGTAGAATATGATTCATCGTTTGTGGCAAGGGTTGAACAACTTTTAGATTGGTGAGATAAATGCAAATTTTAAGCAGAATTCGATCTTCAAGGTCAGAAATAGCCCCTTATAAAACATTCACTTGTGAAAACGAAAAAAAACTAAAAGCGTCAATGGAAAAAGTCCTGTGGATAAATGCTCAAATCTTTTTTCACATGAAAAAAGTACTTCAATCGAACTCCACTTTAATATATATATTCCGAGAAAAGAAATATGAAGATGTGAACAGGAATTATGATTTGGTGAAGCTAGGTTACGTTAATGGGAACTCGAAAGATCATTCGAGTTTGTGCTTACTTTTAACACTGTGTTCTTTTAATTTGTTATGTAGCTATCTTTGACGGAGGAGATTTGGAGAGAGATACCAATTTGATTAAATTTTGTTGGAAGGGATAACGTAGAAGCTGTGATACTGGTGCGAAGTTGGAACTTGCTAGGAAAGTGGAATGTGTAGCGATGAACGGTTCGAAGAATGAGATCAGAGAGTGAGAATGATTGAAAATATTACGAAAACACATGCGAATGACGGAAGAAATAATCTTTTAATGTTGCGCATACTTGTGTGAAACATTTTTTTATTTTATAGTACATATCAAAGTATTATTGACTTCATCTGGTGCCAATACTTCTCTATAATAGCTGCTAGAAACTAAATTTCACTATACATATTTCATGTTACTTATAATGGTGACTTGAAATGAATTTCAACACTTCTATGTAGCATCAATTTTTTATTGAGAAAAGGATGAACTTTATCTCTCGACAACTAGTCGAAATTCTACACATACAACAATAAGAACGATTATTACAGCTAACGTACAAGAACTTGAGATTTAACACAAGAAAAAATACGTTCTCTATAATTTTTCAAAATGCTGTAATAGTGTAAGCGCCTTGGATTTGTATCGCAATCCGTGACATATATAATTCAGTTGTTCGTTCTTGAAATTGAAATATCTGAATGAAATCCAACTAACCAATAATATTAAGTACACCTGAAAAAGTACTGTAATTAAGAGCTGTTTGTTTATTAAACCCTTTTCATGATGATGACACATCATTAAAAACTAATAAGAGTAGTCAACAACGATGCGTTGCGTCTTTGTTTGTTGATAGAACATTTCATAATTGTAGACTATTAAAGTAATTATTTACGAGCATCTTCAACAAAACCACCAATTGATAAGTCATTTGTAAAAGTATGGAACAAGAAAAGTAACAGAATTGAAAAAATAGTAAGAAACGTGAAGGCTTTTAAGAAATCGATGACGAGAAAAGACAAAAAAAATGGCGACGAGAGTGAGATTTGAACTCACGCGGGCAGAGCCCATTAGATTAGCAGTCTAACGCCTTAACCGCTCGGCCATCTCGTCGATGTAGGTCTTGATCGATTTCACATCGAATTCATCCGGTGTTTCACTTTTGTGTTTGTCGTTATTAGACAGATTCGGTAAATCTCACTATTCTTTGTTGAAACATTTGACATCTTGCATCGTGTGTTTCATTTGAAACGATAAAATTTGTCATATGTAATGTAACTCATGTGAAGATAGTCATAATTTGCCGGAAATCCATCTCGAAGAACGCTTTTAGAATGACGAGCTTATTCATTATGCACAGCTAACTAAATGTACGGCTATCCAGATCACAAAACATCTTCAATAGCCACAATATGTTGTGTAATCGATGAAGTAAGATTCCGTATGACGAGGATTGAATTTCGTTCACAAAGATTATCCAAAAAAGTCTCGATCAGGTTCTGTAAGATCGAAAGAAGCTCAACTGAAATATGTGTTCGAACCGAGGAAATGTGTCGTTTACATAACGAAGGCAAGGTCATGACCTCCAGCAACTGTTGAAGACATATTAGGGTATACCTTGATGTTTTTTTTTCGTTAGCAAACAAAATTCTGTCATAATATTTCATCAGATATGGTATATTCATTTTCTTGAGAGTTGAATGAAATGTTGACGTGCGTTTTTATTTTTTTGTATAGTCATTAAAAGACAACATAGTGGAACTGAACATTCGGAGAAAAGTACATAAGAATGATTTTTCCCAGAATAAAAAATATACGTTGAAGTAAAAAGTCTAGATTTTTTAATGTTGTCAGAATGAGTTTTTCTTGTTTAAAACGATCGATTTCAATCGAAATCGTCATATCAACAGTGATTGCGAGACATATCCTCAGAAACAACGCCAACGACAAATTCCTTTTAGTTACTTCCAAAGAAATTTATGGACTAGAGAAATAACGTGATCAAAAATAAATATATCGTTGTCACAATATTTACAGTTCATCATAGATATTGACCTAATGTGAAGATAGTTACCAGCAAGCTGTACGATTCCTCACAAATATTTAAAAAATTTATGCGCTTCTCTGCTATCGTCATTTAAAACTAGAATCAACTCTATGTTCGAATTTTATGGCATACACATTCAATTGTATAGTTGATGGAATGTTTTGTTACGACAAGTTTTTCTGTCATATAATACATTTCACGTTTCATCGGAAATTTCGATCATCGGTTATCTATACCGGATCAATCGTAAGAACAGCACAAGTTACCCAAGATCGATTTCGACTAAGGCTTATTTTAATAAACACAGAAATATTCAGAATGTCCACAGTTGCTGCCCATCATATATTCCAATATAACTGTAATCGACTCGTATCAATGTTACTTGAGTTAAAACATAGCTCAATCGATTTATTAGTGTTTTTCGGCTACATCCCCAACATAGAAGTTCTAACAACGATAAATTTCACTGTTTGAACTGGATCAATTATATCGAATGATTTCTGTTTCGACCAGAACTGCATAATGTTTTATTCTGTTTCTGATCGAGAAAATTCTCATGAAGAGAAAACCTAGAAGTAGGGTCATCTTAATTTGCGGCGAACGGAACGGAATGGCTTTCATTCACTTACGAATTCAGTTAAGTTTGCAATGACAACGAAGTACCTTTACATAATAGAAATGAGAGATCAGATGTGAGTTTGAATTTTTCTCGAAAAAGTTGGTTCGAGTTCACAGTTACAAAAATGCGTTGCTTGAATTTTTATAGTGATTGCAAAATCTAGAAGCTGCGTTCGCCCCCATGTTGGTTGAGACAAAATTTTCTTGTCAATCAAAGTCTTTCAGTCACTGATAATGAGATCAAGTACTTATAAGATATGCCGTGAACTATATTTTTAAATTTCAATCTGTTGATTATATTTATTAATGACGATAAGGTTGTCTTTTTGCAAACAAGCTACATCACCGTATTTTCATATTGATACCTATAAAACGAATTATCAACATTCTTCGATGGAACAAAATCATATCTAAACAATAAAATCAGCCGAATAAATAGTTATTTTTCTTGAAACATGAAAATAAAGAAGATTCATATTCACCAGTCTTAATTCGACATTTTTATCAGTCACAATATCCTTGACCTACTGTAGCTGAATAATATTTATAATTAAAAATCATTCATCTTAATAGACTGCTATCATAATAACATGGCATTCATTTGATTTAACTTTTTGAATCAGTTTATTTGCAGAACATCAAAGAAGTAATACTCAAAATTCGACAAGGATTTTTTTTAGTTGACGCAATAATCTTATTTCAGTCATAATTTCCCATGCGGCTTCTTTTCCTTTATTTTTATCTGAAAAATCCGATTAATGCTCTTTGACAGTTGTAACAAGACACTCATGTAGCACATTGATCTTAAGGCTAACATTATAGAGTTTCAAATGATTGTTTTAATTGATCAATACTCAGAGATGTCGCATATATGTATCTTTTATGTCTTTAATTATTTCACATTCTTTATATAAACATGTATGTGTAGGTGTTAATAATTTGAAAAATGAAGAATTACCTTGAAGAATCTATGTCTAAAATCGAACGAACATTTCTCGACGTGCCAAAGAAAGTGTTTTCCCTTGATCACTAATAGTCTATTTTATTGCAGTATTTTCATCAGTCCTTGACTAGTTATCACAAAACTTTTGTTTTACATATGCCCGACTGGAGTGTCTCGTATTATCAATACTCAAATATTCTGCCTATTTGATTAATTATACCCAATATGTTACAAATATGTTAACTGTTGGATGTTACAACAATCATACTAAGAATACATCTGTCCAAGGATGAGGCAGGCATAAATTGCAAAAATCTCTCAATAATAAAGACAGAAGGTAATTTTACAAAAGAAAAGATGAATGGTAAAACACAATGTATACTAGTAGCAGTCTAAGAAGATAAACATAATCCATCTTGTGGAATTTTTTAATATTCGGTACCTTGAATACGTATGATATGTATGTGGATCAGAAGGAGATATGATGACAGATGAAATACGACTATATCAACGTGAATAGTGTCAATTTTTTCTCATAGTTTATCACTTGAGCCGGTTTGAGTCAGTTGTTTCTCTTTATCAGTGAGGATGCTGGCTGTTGGATTCAAAAAATAATGAAATTCTCATAGTAAGTCGATACTGTGTTGTGGTGCTACAAATCATTTATCTGATTTAGAAAATTCTTGATTCCCATTATAATTAGTTACACTTTGAATGAACTAAAATCGAGTTCTTGGCTTGAAAAGAACTAGATGCTATAGATTAATATAAACACAGCTAGTTTTCTGAGGGCTTTCGTAATATGCTATAAAACATATGGTCGGCATCTGCATGCATTGTGTAAAGTACGCATATTTAGTCCATTCTAGGTTCTATCATCATCTTCAAGATAGAAATGTTGGAAATCTTCATAACGATACTTTGTTAATATTATTTCCTTGCTCGACAGAACAACATCGAGTAAGCGTCCAGGTTTCCGGTTTTTTTTTTGAAAGTTGTCATGTTTTCTTCGGAATGTGGACGCTGACGCGTAGTTTTCATCAAACGATTCTTTATCTACATGACAACCTACATTATTTAAAAGTAAAACAATGTCCAGGTTAATCAAGTGATTTGAATAATGGCATCATTTTCTGTTTTTTTAATTATTCTTTTTCAGTCAAAAACTCTGAAAATCTCAATCTTATTTACCAAACAAACTTTTATCGATGACCTTTCATAGTATAGAATACTAAGTAAAATAAATGAGGCAATAAAAAAAGTGTTTCATGCTCACTAAATAAGAACATTGCCAACTCATGTCTGGCATTATTTTTTACGTCTATGAATCCGAATGTTCATCTTCTTCATCAAGATGTCAATAAAACCTAACTGACATAAGTTTGATAATAACGAAAAAGACCTTTTATAACATACAGTGTTGATCATTTTTGGTACATCACTAGAACCTTTTCTTGTCTATTCGGATAAATGAATTCTCTCTTTTCTTTTTCTGTCGTCATTTTATGATTTCTACTATTATGTCAATAAAACAGTTCTTGTATTATTCGCTTCTCTTGTCTTGCTGCTGACCTACATACACAACACGAAGAAAGCACAGCTTCGTTTTCTCTTCTTTCTTTTGCAATCATTTGTAACCATAAGAATAATTGATTTATCTACACATAAAGAAAAAACACACGCATCTCGATGGAGCAACCCAACGAAGTATTCACTGACAAAACGTCAATGACTGATGATTCTACTGTTCTAAATAAATCTTCATCAATATTAAATGAATCTGAAGTTAATCGAACACGAAAATTTGTACTTATTTTAATTAGCATATTACTTGTTAGTAGTCAACAATAAGATTCTTTGTATACATCTGATCAATAAATTTCGTTTTAGGTTCTCTATTTGATAAATTTCGTATATATTTTTCATTTATATACAACTACTGATTCGCTTCAAAGTCACCTTCCTAACAATAGTTCTCAATTGGTATCAATTCTTATCACTATTATCTATTATTGTTTTGGATTATTCGTAACCTATCGCTATTATCATAGAGGTTTACTTGTCGTATGTGATCATTATCTTTCTTTCTTTTTTTCTTTTACTAAACAATAGTTTCTTGTATTTGTTTGTGTCATTTATTTAGTTTGCTTGGCTTGGTTTTGTATCTCTTCTTTTAATAATAGCTATTGTGATAGTTATTCTAATTGGAATTATTGTTACAGCATCCCGTTTAGGTTTTAATAAAGCAATTATTTTTGCTATTATTTATATAGTGATATGTCTAACATCTTCACTACTTCAAGTAACTTCGTTTTTCTCAGAGAAACTTTTAAGCTTTTTCGTTTTAGATATTTACTGTCCGATATGCTTTGACACTATCGAAGTTATTGCAATATACGAAACATTCAACAAATGAACCTGTTTGAATATAAATAGAAAAACACAATATCACAAACAATTTTGTTTTTCTCTGTCAAATATTACTTGATTCTTTTCAATTATCATGATATAATCAGCTCTCTTTTGCCAAGTCTTCAAAGATGAATGAAAGTTGTAAAGATGTTTTAAAATTGTTAATATGTTAGCAACAAAAAGTATTTTAACGAAACGGAAAAACAATCAGAAGATATATGTAATGTTTTTGTGTTATGACCACCGACTTTTGTGGTAGTTTGTTTTTTTCTGCACAAGATAATGGAAAAATAAAGAAGTATAGTATTACTAATGTTTTGTCTTTGGTATGTAAACCATGTTGAAACATGAATACATGTGTTTTGTTTCTACAATTGAATTTTTACTTTGAGATAAACATTATTGCATGGCTACGAAAGAAAAATGAATATACCTACATTTTTTGTATGTCTTTGAATTGTAAAAATTGACATGCAAGGTTATCATATTTCCGATATATATGGTGTTTTGTTGTGTGAATCAATCAACGTATCGCCTCAAATATTGTCAGTTTTACTCAAGATTAACTTTGCATGATTCTTTTTGTTCACAAGGATGACGCACTAATTCAAATCGACCAATATACCATTGTGACACTCTTCTATGTCTTTTAATTCATTTTCTAGTTTGTTTTCCTATCAATCGTACTAAATTGTTAAGAAATATCGTTTGCCAGCGTAGGAATTAACGTATATACTGTGAGAAACTAACTATACATATGTATACGCTGTTATACGTTACTAACCTCGAAAAAAATATTCTAGTATTTCACTAGATTAGCAACACTTCAGCATCTCGATATGTTGTTCTGTAAGTTAGGACCAATTATTATATAGAAAATGTCATTGATCTGGAGAAAAACCATATTTTCAAATATATATGTCATCTTTCTACAGATATACGATCTCCAATTACTAATTGTTTTGATCATACTGTAATCTGTTTGATCCTTGAAAACAATGTATGGAATCCAGTCTAGAATCAGGTAAGAAAAGATAAATAAAGATTCATACTTGTAATTTATCTAATATGAAGAAGCAATTAATTTAATTCTTAGATTAAGAATGATTTCATATTATAGAATTAACAAAAGAAAATACTAATCTTGTTGAAATCACCGCGATTTCCACAATGATAGAAAATAAGTTACTGAATAGAAATCTTTCAATTGATTGAAAAACATTAGTGACTCTTTCATTTTCGATCTCATCAAAGAAAAAAATCAGTGCCGTATCGCACTTATATTTATCAGCTGACCGACACACAAGATTTATACTTTTAAGTTATATTTTCAAGACAATATTTGAATAATAACTGAGACACGTCTTTTCAATTATAGATCTTTCATATCTATTACGTTCATGTACATTACTATCAAAATAGATGACAAAAGAAAACATTATTTCTACATCCTTAATCTATCCAATCGTTGTTCTAATTCATTAGAAAATGATTACATTTTCTCATGTTCAAGTCCATATTAAATCATTATTTGTCATTCCCATAGTACTACTATACAGTAAATCAAAACATGAACATTTGAAATAATGAACAATGATAACTTTGAATTTCCATCTTGAGAAAAAGAAAACATCGCTCAAACATACAGAAAACCGGTGTAAACTAGCAAAATAAAAAGAAAAACAATTTACAATGAATAAAGAAATAAAATATAGATTCATTGTCTTAATGGTAAGTCTATAGCATTATTTAATTGATTATAATCTTTTGAAAATATCAAAATACCGGAAGAACATGTTGATGGTATTCGAACATGTGTTACGGTTGGACGATACGGAATATTACGTGTTTCATTTTCGTTCGATTGACGATCTTCACGTAAAACATTAACTACTTGTCCAAGAATGTTCATCGTACGCCACCTTGTATCTGAAAATAATCTTGATTTATTATTATCTATTGCCAATGGTGTTAAACACATCGGAGATTGATTATAACGCTGCACTATTTCTTGACGTACTATGTATGTTATGGCGTCAACAGTTAATTGTTCATAGACTTGTTGTGGAGATTGAATTTGAATGGGATTCATTAGATATATGCCACGAGGTTCAACACCATAGATTATGCGATGTTGCCAAGATGATGACGTACTATAAAAATTGATCTTTTGAAAATGATTATGATCCATATTCATGATTGCGATAGGTAGTGCACCTTGACAAATAGAAGAACGAGTAGATTCTATACATATATATATTGATGGAGAAAAACAACATTTACTCTACCTTGTTTAATCCAATGAGAAAGCCATTGTAATAAATCAACATCTCGTGGTGGCCAAAATGGAAAAAATCGGCAATGTATATTTGAAGAAAATTCTGGATATTGAAGAAGTTTTTCATGTAAATCATTTGCAGATATATCTTAAAGAAATCGTATAGATACATGGATGTATATTGCTTGTTTTTTGCTAGCTGCATAATTAATGATTTGAACGATATTCAAGACAAAAAGCAGAGGATACCACCGTTATGTTTATTGTTAGAGTGATTGTATTCTATTCAAAATAGAATACAATCACTCACTAGTCTTTTACAAGAATTACAAAAGAATCCAACTTGAAAAAGAATTTATATATGAATTATAACAAGAAACGATATTATTGTGCTATCGTCTTTGCTCGCATGTCAACAATGTTTTCTATGGTTCATGGCATTTCCATGATAATATTTATGATAGTCTGTGACATTTCCATGATAATATCTGTCATCGTCTGTAAGACAACATGAAAACGATTTAGCGCACACTTCTATTCTTCATACTTCAAAACTTCTTCAAGAGCATGTTTGATATAACGATGATGAAGCTTTGATATAATGCAATTATGTTATGTCTTCATACTACGATTAACTACTTTCCTGTAATTTCCACGATCATATGTGATAAAAGAATTTTATGATATACTTTTGAATCAAAAATTTAGTTCTGATCATCTGTAGAGCATAATGCATGTTAATCGTAGAATAATATTCGCAAAAGTATTTGGCATGAATCGCGCTTTGAACAAGTATTTTTCTTGAAAATGCAACAAATAAATTGATAATTCTCATAGATTGTATGTTATGCATCATGTGAGAAAGTTCTTTGCATGAAATATTTTTCCATAGTCACATCAAAAAGTTCAAAGCAAAGTTAGAGCTCAAATCAATTTTCTCACAATCATAATCACATAAATTTCTATTCACTTCAACTACTGATACTAGTTCGGACAGAAACGTCGACGAGAATCCTTCTATCGGATTGATTGCATATGTTAAATAATCAAAGAAAAAAAACAACGATTTATCTTCCGATCGTTTCCTACCTGCTTCACTTCTATACTGAAGATAATCAAGCAATAATTCTTTTCTAATTGAAGACACTTTCGATTGAAGATTACCATTGATAACAATATTCAATTGAAAATATTTCTAAACATGAGAAGAAAAAAGAATAATAGAAAACTTTCATGCAAATAATACATCGAATTCTGAAATGTATCATTACCAAAATTTGTTGTACAGATGATTGATCATCTATTTGTCGAGCATGGTCATCATCCCACAACATAACATGACGTTCAACATCACGAACAGCTTCATCAACAGTAGTCTGAAAATTCAATTTTCAATTGAAATTATAGAAAAAACAACAACCATCGTGAATGGCAATTTCATGTAAAAACCTGTTGAGTAGTTTCTTGATTCAATATTTCAATGATTTCTTCGGATGATTTTCGTAGATTTTTTTTCTTTCGCACAAATAAATAATCATTATCATCGTCCTGTTTTTTCTTAATAATTAAATTTGACATTGTTGTTGTTGTAGTTGGTTGTTGATCATCTATGATGATATGTTCAACTTTTTCAAATGAATTTCTCGAATTCGTCGACAACGATGGTAACGATAAAAATGTTTGAAATTTTAATTTATACAAATCACAATCAGATTGTGAACGTTGAAGAGATTTCTTTTTCGTATAGATCAATTCATTTTCATTTTCATTATTCGTATTATTATTCAATGATATTGTTGATAGATGATTATTTTCATCATCACTTGATTGACAATCATCATTGAATTGTGCACCGAAACCTTGATCTTCATCTTCATCGATTTGTACAAGAACCATCGGAAATGGAATTTGTTGATTCGGTTCAAATTGTTGATTATCATTGTTGAGAATATTTGGATTTAATGGTTCATCATTTATGATTTCATTATCTAGTTGTTGTTGATCATTATCTTCATCTTGATTAGGACACAGATCTTCATCAATGAAATCTTGATCTTCATTGCCTTCATCGTCATCACTGATTAATTCTCGTAGTGACTAAAACAGTAGATTAAAATTCATAGCTAGGTTTGTTTTTCACGAGAGAAGCCTATCTCAATGATTAAACAGATTTAGAGATGTGACACTATATTACATAGGAATCACTCTGTGTCATAAAATTGTACACATATTTTAATTCGTATTTATCAATCAATTGATAAATACGAAGAATAATCTATGTACGATAAATATCCTTTGAACATTTTACAAATATTCAACGGAGAATCATAAAATAATGTTTAATTTAATGATTTGAAAATATGTACACATTCTCAAAAAAAGAACTTTTTTTCATGTTTTTCGAATGTACAAAAACATTGATGACCATGTAAGCGAATTGTTGATTGATAAGCAGATTTAATTTATGTATACGAACCTGTTCTTCTTTTTTTTGTGCGTCCGATTTGTGACTTTTTTCACTACCATCATCGTCGTCCTCGTCTTCATCTTCTACTATTTCACGTTGATATTCACCTGGCCGATAGAAACCAACAAAAACTTCTAATTGTTCATTTTGATCATTGTATTCATTTAATAAATGCACTCGTTGATCATCATCATCGTCATCTTCTTCTTCAATTTCAATATTCAATGGCGAAGAATTTACTGGATTATCATTGCGATTATTATTACTATTATCAACTGGAATATTCATTGATAAAATTCTTGTTGATTGTTGTTCGTCAATAGTTGATATTTGCGAATGATTATCTAATGTTGAATTTGAGACACAAGAACAATTTTGTACAAAGCTAAACAAAGAACTCGATTTCTTTTTTTTGTATCTTCGTTAGTCTATCCTACATACTGAGATGAATTAGATGATTGATCAATATAAGAATTAAGATTACATCTTGATTGCGATGGTCTTGTTGAAAGTATAGTCGAACATTCAAGACATTGATTACTTAAACAATGAGATGCTGAACATGAAGATGTTGATGATCGCGTCGAATTTAAATCATTTAATTGCTGTTGAACACTATTCGAAAGAATATTAAATGAAGATGATGCTGTCGATGGTGGTGACTGTGACCTAGCAAATCGAGCATTTGAAGCATGATAAGCTGTTGATGAAAGAAAAGAATTAGCTGAACTCATCCCAATGGCAACAACAACATTATTCAATTAAAACTAAAGCTAACAAATAAATCTAAAGCGAAACAATATATATATAAAATTCGTCTATAACAATATCATTCTCTTTATTATTTTCGATTGCTAATTAATAAGGAATGAATGAATGAATGTACGATAACAGCAAAAAGCACAAAAAACAATAAATCAAGTTTAAGTCGAAAGATGCTCTATATTAGATTGCATATGAAGATCATTGTTTTATTCAGTTTTAGGTTTCGATGAATCATCGAATGCTTCACCATATTCATTTACTCGAGTTTTATCAACTGGATAAAGCCTATAACAGAAGAAAAAAAATCATCCATCTTAATTGTTTGACATGCAGTATTTAACATATGTTCGATGCAATCTTTTCCTTAAACTTGGCATCGTATCAGTAAGAATACACTAGTCATTTGATCTGAAATTCAGGACGAGATTTTTCATTTTCGTCTTTTCTTATAGAATACAGACTATCTAGTATGTCTATTGTCGTATAAAAGTCAAGTTTTTCTACTTACAATCAATACTGTTTTACAACACACTACAACCAGTTAGAAATAAATCTAATGACTGATCCTATGCATACGTGACACTTGTATGTTCTTGACTTTTTGTTGAATGTCAGTGTTATGCGTTTCTCATACTTTTCTTTCTTTTATGTTTTGAATATTTGCTTACACATCGTTGTTATTGATTCTCGATAATGACTGAATGACATATTCGTCCTATTCGAATGAGGATTGATTTACTAAGTATCTTGTCTACTAGGCATGACATTAAGTATGCTGACTATAAGATGAGAGATGGTTAGAAAAAAGATGCATGTTTACACATTGATGTACGACATGGGTAGTTGAAAATGATCGATTATATTAGGAATAAAAAGAATTTTACAAGAACTAAATAAAATGACGACATTAGAATCCATAAAGAGACAGATGATTGAAGTGAATAAATTTCCATAAATATACATATTGAATACAGTTCAATCTTAAAATTCATTGTTATAGTATGTAATTGACATCAATTGAACTCGTACACAACATATCATGTTCTCTAGTAAACATTCAATCAAATAGAAATTTAGTTTACTAAAAATAAGTCATTATACCAACTGATACTCAACCTATATTCTAGATCCACAACATTATGAAATGGAATAAAAGACTTTCCGAAAAAACAAAGATTCTGACTAACTATAAAAATTCAATCGGTTTCTATTCCTGTCTAACGGTTAGATTTAACTTATGTAATAAAATTGAAATTCATCAAAGAAATTTTGTTTGCGTTTGAAAAACAAAACTCATGGTTACTAAACAAAGTATCTTGACATTGTACTGTTCAGAAATAAAGTATTAACCTACCATTTTTGATATAGATAAATAAGAAAAACAAAATCATCTCGGAAACATGCTAGTCGATGAGCCGTTGGCATTGTTATTATGAAAGCAAAGAGATCATCGATAAATGTATTGAATGCCTGAAATATTCCAATACATGTATGTTAAATATTTCTCTTTTATTTTAATTTACTTTATACATAAACGCTCTCCATGGTAAATGAGCAACAGATTTAAGTTTATAATTAAGAAATAATTGAGGCATCATGAATAAAAATCCAAAAGCATAAACTCCATTCACAAGTGAATTAATTATCCATGAATACCAACTAAAATTCAAGCATGCTTTTCTTCTCTTTCCACTATATATATTATATTACCTCTTATGATTATTATAAATAAGTGAATAAATAGCTAAACCAATGCAAAGTGGATAAAGAAGATAAGATAAATAACGCATAGCCTAACAAAAACAAATGAAATAAAAATTTCTCAAATCAGCAATTGTTAATCTCGGATAATTTACTGTTGAATCATGTAACATGGTATCAGCTTCTTCTTTGGATATTTCTCCTAACTAAAATAGATGAATTTCATGCAAAAAATAATATGTATTTATTAAGCATTTTATTCTGTAATTCACTGTTATGATTGGCTTGTAACCATTGAATCGAATTTTTATTTTGAATGCTTTCGTAACTTTCCAAATCTAAATAATTATCGATTCACATATAAATCAATATTTGATAAGTGGATAATTTACTTCAATCAGTGAACCTATGCCAGATGGTATAAGAACCAATAGACTTGCACCCGAATCGAGTAAATAAAGAAAAATAATAACATTACTAATCGAACGCCATAGAACTAGAACAATGATTGAAAATGATAATAAATTTATACAGTTGTAGTTCTATGAACCTGTTCGTAATGATAAACCAACCATGGTTTTACGATGTCGCCAATAATTAATATCATTTTTAAACGCCAAAAAATCAAATAATGTCTTTAGAAAAGAGAAAAAGTATATGATGGTGAGACATTGTTTTCCATTTTGAGTTGACAAAAACGTCTTATTCTTACATGAAAAGCAGCAACGATAAATGTTAATGCTAATACTTGTAAGTTATTATCAGCAAAGATACCTTTTATTTCATCAATTTCTTTATCGGAAAATCCATATAGCCTTGTAGATTCAAGTGCTCGTTCAAAATTAATCCATAATCTCATGCGACCAATTGATACTGGAGAATAAATTATTTTTAATTCCATGTTATCATCAGATGTATTCACTGGCTAAAGAAGAACAAAAAAAAGCAGATAATCAAGTGTGGCAAAGTGAGAAAAATCACAACATTTTTTGAATATCAAGACAAAGAAAAAAAATGTTTTCTTTTATTCAGAATCTATCGGTTTTTGGAATCAAAATAGTAATTTTAGGACAAACTATAGTGACATTCAAGGATATCATGAAGAAAAAACGCAGTCCGGAAACTCTTTAGAACCGGAAAATAATGTTTAACAATAGTATGACAACTCGACTAGTACATCCTAGGAACGAAACAATATGATTATTTCTGGAACGTCGTGATATATGAAATAGTTAGTTAACATTTGCCGTGCGATAGATTCATTCATTTTTTTAAATAACCACTTCATAAGTGTAAAGCAAATGAAGATAAATACAATCCATTTTCGAAATGTAGATTCAATTAAGACAAATACATTAATATTAGCTTTTACAGTACGATTCAAGATTTGAACATGAAATAATTGATCGTTGAAAAAATTAAAATTCGACCTACTTGAAAATCTCTTAGACGACTGGTTAATTCATCGGCACAAACTAAAGGACCATAGGTTGTTTGAGAATATAGACTAAAGATAATTGAAACAAACGCTAGAAACGAATTCACATATATACATATATAAAGAATCTATTACGTTATTAAATGATAAAGTTCTTGTGGAATTTCTAATCTGTCAAATGTAATATCTTGATCAACACCATGAAATATAATTCTTTTTAGAATATGAGTGACAGGTACATCCGATGAACTATTTGTCAATTTTTTCTAAAGAAAATTTTTCATTCTAAGAAATAGTTACGTTCAGAAACGAACTTGATCTTGTTCATTGATGCCAGTTAGACTTGAAGGTAATTTTTCTTGTAAAAGATTGATAAAATTTTGTTGTGGAATAAGAAATTTTGATATTAATCGTTGACGGTAAATAGTCGTTCGATCTTGAAATGGATCGATGCCTTGATAGATATAAAAATGCAAGTAAAACGTTGTATTTTGCCGAAATTGTTTTATTAATGGAATATGAACTGTTCTATTCATTGAGAAAAATTATAATAAAATTTCATATTACAAATGCAAAAAGATAAAGACAAACTTACTCGTCCAGTGATTGACTAATAGTGAAATTATCTAGATTTAATATTGTTACACATTTTGAATCTGTCATTGAACGTGGTTGATTTGAACGTATTGATAAACAACTATATAGCTATGCAGGAAATGAAACCATACAAAAAGATATATACGAGGTATTCATTTTAAATTTACCTTCAGTTTTTTATTGGCTGACGGTTTTATATGAGGTGATAAACAACTTTTACTTTTACATATTGGTGGACGAAACATGGAATAAAACGTATTAGCAGTATACGAGAGATAAACGACGAAAATAAGTATTGTGATATTCGTAATACTAAGAATTTTGATTCCAGCCATCTAGAAAGAAAAGAATATGCAGAAAAATTGCTGATGACTACTCCGTATGTTGCATTTCAATAAAACAATTACAATCAACCAGTCATCAATACATCAAATCTACAAGATAAATATTATAGAATTCATTATCATTCCATACTCAATCGATGTTTTCACTAAAAAAAAACAGCAAAATTCATTTCTCGAATACAGCAATATATTATCTCTCGAACAAACAAAACAAAAGAAAACGAATATTTCTACACGCAAAAATTGCGTCATAAACGAATACACGGTGAGATGAATATCTATTTAATAAACAAGACGCACAAAAGAAAAACTGATAAATGAAATATAAACAATAGAAAAGGAAAAGCAAATGAAACGGATATATATATGTATATTTATATATATATATTTATTTAAATAAAAGAACGAGCAAATTATTCATCGAAACCAAACACATCCAAATCAGGTTTTTCATCATCATTGGATTTAAACGGAGCTTTAAAATGAAATTTAAGAAAACTCATAGTAAAAGAAGAAAAATATTTTAATTTAATATTGACATACTTCGATCAAGATTATATTTTCTTTTATCAGATAAATCATCTTGTTCATCATATTTTCGATTAAAACCTATGTGTTTTTTATTACCCGACGATACGGATTTAATCGTCGGTATTTGTTCCATATCTTCATCGGTTTCAATTATATCTTCAACAGTCGGCGCTAAATCATCTTCTTCTTCAACATAATCCTCATCCATTCGTTCGATTGTATTTTCAGTTTTAGCTATAATTTTATGTTCAATTTTTTCCTCCAGTTCATCATCGGCATAATCATGCACATCGTCATCGTTGATTTCATTTGTTTGATAATCTCGTTCATCGTATAATTCATGTTTTTGTTCATGTACAGCATATGTATGTCGATCTAATAAACGGGCCGATGTGAATTGTCGTTGACATATTGAACAACGATAATCATCTTCATGTTGCTGTTGTTCTTGTTGTGGTTGCTGTTCCTCCTCATCATCAACAGTAGATGCTGCTGCTACACCTATAAAACGATGTTGTAATGATGCTGCACGTCGTTGTGGCCGACGATTATTAACTATTGGCAAATTTGTTGCAGTCGTTGTTGCCGGATTTCTATGCGTACGTGTAACATGTGCACGCAGATCAGCACGAGCAGCGAACATTAAACCGCATTCACTACATTGAAATGGACGTGTACCACGATGTTTATTCATATGATCATCTAACTGTTGACTTGTATTGGCAGAAAATTCACAATGTGTACATGAATGAATTGTTTGACCTTTATGAGTTTTTCCATGCATACGCAATGTGTATCTTGAAATTTTCATAAACAAATAATTCGTTGATTTTAATCGAAATCAAAATAAGATTCATACTTATCAGGAAAGTCTTCATCGCATTTATTACATGCCAATGGTTCTGATTGCCTGGAATGTTGTTTACTGACATGATAACGTAGATCAGATTTTCGAGCCATAACTGATGGACAATACGAACAAGGAAATGATGGCTTTTCGGCTTGATGAGTTAACATATGAGCTTTTAAACTAAAGAAAAACTAATGATTGAACGATGGCATTATAGATATGTCATGATTATTTTCTAGTGTATGCTAGATAACCGCAAATGAAATCGATATTGATTTAAAAGTAGTAGCTGACAAATTCAATAGTTGAGCTGACTCGATTGTTATTTTTTATTAAAAGAAAAAAGGAGCACTCAAATTAATACGTTCTTTATGGTGCACTAGAGTACACCGTAGTATTATTGAACCTCATGACTGACGATTCAGGACATTGTTGATTTCTATGATCGTTTCAATGTAATCGTCAGATTTCATAGATACCTGATTGTAATTGAGAACAAAGTGCGAATCAATATTAAGATTGAATACGAGAAAGAATATATTTAGTGGTATGATTTTAGTATTTTCTGAATGATGAAACGTAGATAGTTGAAAATCTTTTTTTTCTGTTTTACATCAACGATTGAAATACATTTCAATGAACATGTGTCAGTATAATAATTAAGTATTATTTATTTCCTTCGAAATGTAATCAATTCATATATAACAAGGAGAGATAGACGTTTTCCTATTAAAATATTCTTCATTCTTTAACATATAGTTGTTTTTCCTATTCAAGTCTTTGCCTTAGTTTACAAAATTGATAGTATGTTTCACAAGTGTGAATAAAGAACACGATGAACGTATAGACAAGTCATGAATAATATTTCAGTGGAATATTATCTAAACAAGATAATCGTCTATTTACGATGATGTTTCTCTTTGTTTCATTTGAGAAACAAGTATTTTCTTTTGACGTATCTCGTTTACAAATGATATTCTTTTGTAAATGTCAACGTTGTTACTTAGGAACGATCGATATAGAATTTCATGTCAGCAGTGACAAGGAAACTCAAATTGAAATCTGATATCCTAAATTATTATTCATAATTAGATAAAAATCTATCAATCATCTGTATAAAAATACTTTCTAGAATATTGATTCATCATGTACAGAATCATCGGACAACTTTAATATTTGATATTTACTGATAAAGATACGTAAAGAAACGAAAATTACACACACACACACATACTCTCTCTCATCGATAAGAATCAATCATATTTTCGTGCTGAAATTATTGATATTATCATCATTGTTAATGAGTATCCTTCTATTACACCTTTTTATTTCTTTTACTATCAAATCAACGTACCTATTGCTTTGAGTAAATCGAAAATTGCAAATCGTACATTGATACGGTCTTTCGCCTACGAAAAGAAAAAAATTCGGTCAATGACACGGGTCTACGCTCTTTTTTCCTACCTGTATGTACACGTAGATGTCGTTTAAGTTTAAACGTATCCGGACTGCAATAAGAACAGTGCGGACAAGCATAAGGTTTTTCCTACGATAATAGATCATAAAAATGACGAAAAATAAATAATATGTTGTTCATACTCCAGTATGTGTACGAATATGTCGCCGTAGTTTACTTAGTTCAACTGTTGCATAACCACATTCTTCACATCGATGTGGCTTTTCAAGTGTATGTCTATGAAACAAATAAATGATTTAAGTTTAGAGGCAAACAATTTGATGTATTTGTTTGGTATTCTCATGAATCTTACTTGTATCGAACATGTCGAATTAGTTCTCCACTTGTTGTAAATGAAAATGCACAAAACTTGCACTAGACAAGAAACGATATGTTCATCGAAGCAGGCTTGTCAAAAGATAATCTTACTTGAAACGGTTTGACGCCTAGATGTGTATTAACATGATTTGTTAATTGTATGGTCGTTTTAAATGATCGATCACAATATGCGCCTTAAAAATAAAAATACTTTTGATATTGTTTGAAATCTTCTCTTCAAGATTTATACATTTATGTGGTCGTTCTGTTGAATGGGATTTTAAATGTCGTTGAAGAAGATATTTTTTCGCTGTTGTATAATTACTAATACATAAGGATCATGAAACATAGAGCGAATGTAGTTTTTTTTAAATCTTACCAATACGAACACATAAGTTTTTCCATCGATTTTCCACTATCACTTATACTGGTTTTTGAAACGGTACTATTTCGTGGGGTGGCTGTTTTCGTCCATTTCCTTGGTGTTTCTCTTAAGCAAAAAAGAAAAGCATAGAATGACATTTTAGCTTAGGAATTCTGCAGGAAAACTTTCTAGTTTCTTTACCCAAAATCATAAACTGAGTCGACAGGCCGATTAGAAAGAATTTTTTTAGTAACATCTCGTACATTTTCAATGGTATTATCATCATCCTCATTATTAATGTCGTCGTCATCTTCTACATCATTTTCGACGTGTTCGTTTCGTGCATCCCATTCTTCATCATCATTGGTTTGATTTCGACGAGATTTCGGTGGTCGACCACGAGGTTTTTTACTTTCAAGTGTCATTGGTAGTAAAGCAGATTTATCTAAATCTTCATCATCATCGGACTCAGCTGAATCAACGAATTTAACTGCTTTAGTTGATCGAGTTGATGTACGAGTTGCCATATTCGAAAAAACAATATTTTGTGTACCGATAACTTAAATCAATATTGTTCTTTGTTTGTATAATACTGGTAACAAAATACATGAATAGAATGTAGTTAACATAGATGGCGCTGGTCATCAAAGATCCAGCCGATTTGAAACTATAGAGACGCATTTGTCACAATATCAATAATATTACTGCATGAAATCAAAACAGAAGTCTTTATACATATATGCCGATGGGAGCTCAATAATTTTTGAGCATCCTGTTTGTATTTTTCCTCAAATGGAAACTCCTAAATATTTTACCGAATCAATGCTTCATCGGATCAATCGCATAACTATGTAGAAGCATACGCCCTATTTCACACGGTTTCTTCTTACAGATTGAAATAATGAACTAGGTCAAAGGATACGATCAATATGCACCGTTTACGACTCATGGACGATCCGTAATATCTATGGTGCAGGAATACGACACTGCATTGCTGTGCCAGAGATAGCAGGAAAATAAGGGCCCTTCACGATTCTATAAGGCATGTACACAACTAAGTTCTAGTGACAATACAGATAAATGTATCCATCAACCTGAGGAGTGAATAGATTCTTTTTTTCTACTCTTGAAACGTATACGCATGACCAGTGGTAGTTTATGGTATACTTTTTCTCATTATAAAAAAAGATTGAACAACACCTTTAGCCAACAGCATGAAATGAGCGATTAAAAAAATTCACAAATACTGTGAGAAAGGCTGTCATTTAGATGATGAAAAAATTGACTTTTATTGACAAATGTTTTATCTCAATATGATTTATCAATATTAGGCGATGAAAAATGGTTATTACTGAAACAAGTATTCAAATCAGCTTTACATTTTCCAAAACAATCAATTCCTCATTAATGCATTGATTAATTAGAATCAGAATTTGAAAGAGCAACTCCTCTATTGATAACATTAAATACGATGTATTGTGAATCAATTGGAGATTTTCGAAGGACGAAAGAACATTTCTCCACATTAATACAAGTTTTCTTGGATTAATTCATTATTTGCTATTCATTTGTAAACGAGAGTTCGACATGCTATCCTCATGTTTGAACATGATTGAATTTTCTTGCCGAAAAATTGCACAAGACACGATTCAAGATAATGCTATATTAATTGATGTGAACAAAGTAATAAACGAAATCAAATAATTACATGAATCGATGAGTTTCAACGACAAACAAACAGAAAAAGCTAATCTTATACTTGATGATCTTGATTTATTCTGTTCCCAACTATCGATACGTTGTTGTCTTAGTATCAGTAGTTTTTTTCTCTTTTTTGTTCCGGTCTTGTCTTCTTGAATGATATAAATCAAATTACAATGAATTATTAAACGTAAGAGATGGGAATAAGCAAAAAAAATTGAACAAAATTAGCTACGTAAAAAAATTAATGATTTAAAGTAATAAAATTTTAGTTCTGAAAAATGTTGTAACTCTTTGTTTCAGAAAGCAATCCGTCACGCGAATACTCAAAGAAGTGTACGCTCAGTTTTTTCTTTCATTTATAGAATAAATAACGCACTAATATTTGAAGAAGCAGAAGAACAAACAGGTGCGGCTGAAGAATTATATGATTTTCGAAAATCTTACAATAGATATAATCTAGAGGAATTAAAATCAGGCGCTCAAAAACAGAATGGATGGATCATAAGTTTTATTAAACAATTGAAAATAACAAAATCGGATTTCATAGATTTACTTATTATGATAAAACAAATCGCTGTTAGAGGTTTTTACACCGACGATTTTATCGATAATCGTTACAAAGACAATTTTATTGAATTTTAAAAACTTTGAAGTATATGTACGTTTCATTCTTTTGTTAATTAGCATTTTCTAATTAAGATTTTAAAAAAATCTCACTTGGTTTCATTTTATGCGATTCTTAACAAAAACCGTACTGTATTGGAAGAATCTTTGAATCAGATGTTAAGTAAATAAATAATTGAAATCTATATTTATCTATTAAAAGTTAGGTGACAATAAACATCAATTGAATATCTATCCAGTGATTTGTCATATTCTTGCTGGTATTGCCCGAGTTGATTTAAAAGAATTATTGAGAATAATAGATCCTCAGACAGGTGAAACAACGAGAAAAAATCCAAAATTTGTTAAACGAAATTAAGTTGTAGTAGCACCATTCAAATTATCACTATCTGAAAAAATTATTTGTATGGAAGAATTTTTCTCGATTCAGTCGATTTGTATTATTTTATAGAGATCAATATTTTGCTATCAAACAAGTTCTTAAAATTATCGAACAAGAAACAGTTTTTTCGCTTTGGTTTTTTGTTATGTTTATTTTCATTAAATAAGCTAAGAGTTTCAAGAAGTGCCACTTTCGTTCTACATTTGATATGGACAAAAACTAAAATAAACATATCAATGGAAAAGATATAATGTTCTCATTTGCTCAAAATCACCAAAACAATTCGAGGATTTTCTCACGACTTACTAGAATAATTAATCGCCAAACGATGTCATCGACAGTGTACTCTCTCATACAAGTGATTTTGGCTGATTTTTTTTTCAGAGTTTGAAGTAAAATCATGATAAATCTGCGGTAGAAAAACTAGAACAGGTTTCATCGTCAATACTGCCTTGTTTTCAACTTTTCTTTCGATTAGTACTCGTTTGGAATTTTGATACGAAATGTATTCTACTGTTTTACTAAGATAAATCTTTTAACACTATGAATAGATGGCATTCAGGCGAGTGATTTTAAAAAGAAACAAATAAAAAATCATATGTAAGAGGGAGCTGTTGATGTTGGAAGATTGACTACTACAACTACCAACACCGTTATAATTTTCTTTATTCCTTATTTTCAAGCTCCCTAAGTATATTAGTAAACACTATTGAAGGTTAGTGTTTCTGTTATTTTTCAGTTTGATTATAAGTGTTGTTGTGGTATAGTAAGTGTCTGTGTTAGTGTGTCTTTGGGTACGAGTGTGCCTGAGAGTACAGATGATGGTGTGTTGGTAGTTATGTTTTGGTTGGGGTGTGAATTCTGTGGATGGTATTGCTCTGGGACTTCCGTAGGTGCACAAAGGTGTATGAGTAGATCGACCTGCACAAACACATTTAGACGCACACCAAAAACCCAAGGACATCGTCACTTACGTACAGACAAATGCACTCTGACACTTAGGCATGCCAACGGCCACACCAAAACGTAAAGAGAACCTCACTGACCACCATACGCCCACAACTAGTGGTGAGAAGTTACCTAGTAATTCCTAACTTTATTAAGTGATGTACGAACAACAGTCGATCGAAAGAAGTCATAGTCCGATGCTTTAAGAAGTGTCCAAGACTTAGTCACTTGTGACTTCTTCCGTTACCAACTCCTTAGTAACGTTATGGTAACTGTCTTCTGCTAACCATAACCACATCTACACACACTCAAACGCAAGGAATTTCTGATACTTCCGGAATCATACGCAACGAAGCTCTCGCAATCGCGATAGCCTATTGCCTCACTTTAATCAAGACAGCAGTACATTATGCACTGACATCAACACCTACGCCCACACTGTCACCTGCATCAACACCTAAGCAAGCTGCTATTACTAGAGTGACGATGATTATCACAGAAGGCTCTCAATTATAACTTATGAGATTTACTGTAATTAAACAAATTTTTCAAATCAAGTCTAATTTCTTTTTGGATATAATGAAATTTCTCTAAAATAGGGATTGGCAGTAACATCAGGAATGCGGGATGTTTTCGTTAAAAAAAATAAGTTTTAGCAATAAAAATTGATATAAGCTACCCGATCTTATATGCATAAATCATATTATTATTAGTCTATGTATTGTCCTTGAAAGTGATTGTCACGTTGATTTGCATTTCATCACAATTATAGGAAGCAAACTGATATAATTGACCACAGCCTACTCTTGATTCTGTCATGATAATGACTGAGCATTGATGAATTATCCAATTCTTGCATGTTTTTATAAGCTAACAGAAAATAAAGGTGATAGAAGAAGAAGTTATGCAACGCTTACATAATCATTTTATTAGTAATTACATATGAATCATTTAAACGAGTATGTTATGATGAAACTATTGTCATTAATGTTATGGATTTTTTTGGATTGGTTTGCATCTAAGCTTTCACTTATTTAGTATATTTCAGAGTTATGAATATCATGTGTTCAAGGCGAATATACTTAATAGTTATAGCCTTTGTCATGAATGGCATATAAATACATAGAGCTGATCATATATCACTCTAATCCGTGATTTAAATTTAAAAATTATGCTACATTCTAGACATTATGGCTCTATGCAAATAACGATGGCTATGAATAAAATTACATGGATTAGTTCGAACTGTTGCTCTGATGAATTTCACAATGTAAATTCATGGAGTTCTTTTCTATTGGCGGTGTGCTTTTTTTCCGAGTAGAGTGCTAGTATTCTTCTGAAATTTTCGGGGCTGTACGAAAAAATTTGAACAATCTATTAAAACATAGTCAATATGAATGACCTATAATATAAAATTGAAAGGAATAACTTCATTGTCTGTCTTAATTTCGAATCTTCAAATGATTGGCATGCACGAAGTGTTATGTACATAGCAGGACACCAACTACGGATTAAAATAGAAATTTATTCGGCTAGATTTTAGACTTTCTCTTGATGTAACATATAACAGTAATACTACGTAATAGCTATTCATTAAAAATTATGATACTACATATATAAGGTTCGCATATTAGTTCAGCACTATGATCAGATTCTATGCATCGAAAAAACACACACATGAAGCAACAACATATTAGAAAAGTGTCGAATGAACAAATTTCCAATGATTTTCAAACTTTAATTTAATACTCGAACGCTATCATCTAATAGAAATGAAATTCGACTATTTAAGATCATTCATTTAAATTTTATAAAAACTGAAGAATATTCATAAAGAGGCTAATGTCGTCTGCTGAAATACAATTAGGATTAAGTTTTAGGTTTGAATTGTTTACATAGCATGTTTGAATTATGGACATTTCATTATGTTAACATTGCATGGTCCTTCACAACAACGACGAATTTTGGAACAATGTAAACGTGAACGAATGCAATAGCCAAGTGGATGCAATGGTGGTTCAACGTAGAGAGATACTAACGGTTTAGTTAAACTATGTGTTGTAGGTGTACTCGTTATGTTTAGCTTCATCGTATTTTTGTCGTAATGTGTTTGTTGAAAAGTTTGATTCAAACCTGTATCTTTCATAGTCGATTCAAAGATGTCTTGTTTCGTTGTTTGCTCTAACATTGTATACAGTTTAATTAGATCGAAACTATTATACTCAGTGGTTTGATGTAATGTTGATAGTTTAGTAGTTGATGCGATGGTTTCCTGTTCAGTACTTTGTTCTAAAGTTGTATGCAGTTTAGTTTGTTCGTAAATTGTATGTTGAACAGTTGGAATCGAATTTGTTTTCAGTTTGATAGCATTTTCGATTGTAATATATGTAGTCGAATTATCTTCTGCTTGTGCATTAACCGATAAAAATCCGATTGTCAACACGGTAATAGTGAGATAGTATTGCATTTTGTTCGGCACTCACTTTTCAAATCAATGAATAAAGAATTAGTATACAGTGTATTGTTCTTTTTTGGGGGATTCAAATCATCTGTTTTATCTTCTTTTTTTTTCGTTCTGTTCATTTGACTCACGTGTAGATGACCTAGACACGATTCTAATCTCGGATATGAAACAAATATTGAAAGGGTCAACATCAGCATATTGCCCTTATACCGAGTCACATATATTTATTTATTGATAGAGAAAAATCAAACTGAAACAATCAATGAAAAGTTATCGTCATCAAGCACTGTTCTTCGATGTAAAGATGTATCCATTTCCCTTGAGAGAAAAAACAAATGAACATCACGTATTATACTGTAAAATCATATACGAAAGTAATAAATGATAATTATCTTACTGTAGCAGGACATTGAAGTGTATTAGTTAAATCCCAGCTAGTTGTTTTTTGACCAACTTTTTGCATCTATAGAAGAAAATATTGAATAAATCATTTATAAAATTATAACATAAAGCATTCTAACCATATTGTTCCAAAGTTCAGTAGCGGCAGCTTCATGGCCTTTTTGACTGAAGTGGAAGCAATCAGGTGAAAAATATGAAAAGTCAGCCGTACTATCGCTCTATAACATGAATATAGTTCATTCAGAATTTTTTTCCATTAAAAATATCCAATTCGTTTACCGTAAGAGGTACTCTCATGTGTTCCATAAATGGTTGTCTAACAACGGTGAAATCATCGGATGTATCATAAATACCCGAATCGATTAATTCATTCGTTGCTCGTTGATAATCAAAGTTGGCTACACGAACTAAGTCACGTGTTTTTTTATCAACACCACAATCACACATGAAACTATCAATAGTATTTTCAATAATTTATCACATATACTAGCATCTATATTGTCATCTTACTTTTGTAATGTTTGACATCGAACACCTTCATGTAAATCTTCAAGTTCAGCAACATTGAGAACAGTTACGAAATTGACAAGAGTACGGGGCATTCGAGCTTTGAGAATATCTAATGCTTCTTTGATATTATTTACATAGTTAGCCGAACTAAGTCGATCCTAAGTAAAGGGAAATAATGTAGTTAATGTCTTACTTGTATACAAAGAAATCAAAAACATACGGTAGCTTTGCAATAGCTACAAAGATCGTTACCACCGATGAAGAATGTAACTAATTTCCAATCGGCAGCAAATTTTGCAGCACCAAGTGCATTTGTCATACGTGCAATAAGAAGATTTGCTTGAGTTGGCATTTCACTATGAAGAATATAAAAAGAAAATATCTTTGTTGTTTTTTCACTGAAAAATAAAATCTACGCAGAAACAGCACCAGCTCTCGCCACATTAAAACCAGCTCTTGATGAATTACGATTGCCAGTTCCCGTTGAATAGCCATCTAATTGACTGTTGAATTTACGAAAAATGTCTAAAAGTTTGAAGAAAGATTTTTTATTTGATCGATCGTCAATGTACAATAGACCTACTGGCTAAAGTGACAACTGTTTCAAGAGTTGCATCTCCACCAATACTAAAGTGGAAAGCAAATATTAGAGAAATAATAGAAACGAGATTCATCACCTCCATGAAACGCCTCGATATTCGACTAGAACAGCAAGAATTGAAACTGCTTTAGCACCATTTGCTGCCTAAAATAAATGCGAATGCAAGAATAAAAATATTGTGATTCTTTTGTTTTTATTCAATTTTATACTGTTAAACTATCGCCCATGGCTGCTATATGTCGTATATCAGCTGGTCGCAAAGCATGAACTTGAAATAAATGACATTAGAAAGAAATCGGAGATGACTTATTATAAAAACCTGATGTTGGTATTGTTGGTGAAGGAGTTAGTGCTGGACAATTGATGGCTAAACGACCATCAGTAGATGCTAATGGGCCCTAATAAAATTATAATCGAAGAATAATGCAAAAAAAGATCATCAAAATTTTTACTAAGAGTCTTATTCGCTCAGCTGGTGTATGTTCTCTTAAGTATTCACCACAGATGGTACCTATGTTATAAGTACCGTGGATATGAAGAAACTTTTGATTAAGTAAACTTACCACAAACTAAGAGGAAGCTTAAAAAGGAGAGTAACATTTTGTCTTTGTTAAATTTTCAAAAGATCTTCCTGTATCTACTTGTTAAAGATAGAAGAGGACTGAAGTAAATTTGTCTATGATTGGTTTTTATACAGAAAACTACAAGTTTATCCAATGCAGATGTTCGATTTTCTCACACTGTTTACAACAGTTATGGCGTGAGACTATGTTATAGCATCCACTCGATTTTCGTAATATTTTCTAAAATAAATATTTAAACTACTATGTGAATTTAGAGATAAAAGTATGCATTGCATTAATTTTTATGACGTATATTATTTTTTAAAACTAATCAAAGGTTCAATAGTCATGAAACTCACACAATCATAATAGCATTTCGTTCCGATTTTGTTTTTACAATGAACCAATTTGCAAAATTTTTCTTTCGTTAAATATTTGCCAAGAAATCAATATGTATCTAACGGAAGTTTTTACTACTCTTTCGTTGGACACCTTTTCGAGAATATGTATGTCGAAAACTGTTTTTCTTTATCATTTCAAGCTTGACATCGAAACAATAAATCTTCTTATGATCAACGTATATTTTGATCAATGGCACTGGATATTGATTCATCATCGTTTAGTAATTGAGTTTAAGACTTTGTTCTCGATCATACATACCATATACTATTTATTTATGCTTTCTAATTCACAAAATAAAGCAACTTCCTCATTTATATTCAAATTCAATGAAGTAATTTCATATCATTCAACATGTATTTATTGAAAAAGAAAAACAGAATCCAATGAAGTGTATAATGATAATCTTATTTGAATTTCGTTTGATGGACGTGCTATGGTCTATAGTCAATTGATGTAGACATCCTTTCTTCTTCATCCCTGGAGTAAAATAAATTAGTAAGTGAAACATGATAATCATCTTAAAGTGCCATGACATGTAAGCGTTTCTCATAAACTCCATACGAATATTTATATTGTGAATGAATATTTGCATCAAGATATATATGCATACATAGTATGACATATATTCTTCGCAAATTTCTCTACGTGATACTCAAAAAGTACTACTCAAATGTTAACAATAATAATAAGTTTATAACTTTTTGACTCAAATAGATATATGCGAATCAATCAAGTAATGTTCATCTCGTAAAAATGAAGACCATTGAACCAAAGATACATGTTAGAACTTTTCGTTTTTATTCTGAATGCCGTAAGAGCTGTTTCATTGTGGGATCATCAATGGTTTCTTGAAGAACAATAGAACCGTCACATATATAACACATACAGTAATGAATTGATGCATTTATTCTCTGCTCAATGTTTAACGCTCGTGTCATGATCACATATGTTAGTAAATAACTTCTTCATATAGGAACTTTTGAGTTCAACACTATTTTATATTGTTACAATATGAAATATGTAGTTGAATGCTGTGTAAACATTCATTAAAAACATAAATTATTTACAATTCAAAAACAAACGATGATCTACGTATACATTCAGTATATTTGATATCATATAATACCACTATCATACTGCTGATAAAAGAAAATGTTAATAAATAAATATCTTTCTGAATCAAAGTCTGCCTTTAAATTTGCTGGGCGACATCATTGACTTAAACAGACATGTTGAAGCAAACAAAGGCAAATACGATACAACATACTGTTTGACTCTAGACGATCATTCAATTGAAAGAGGATATGTAGCCATTCAATGAACACTAGTCAGTACTAGTCTGAGTGGAAAACAAAAGAAAACTTGATATTCAATATCACATGAAGTATCTATCATAATAAATGAGAGAGTAGAAACATAATCAATTCAACATAGATTTCTCTATCAATATATTATGCATAGAAACATATGGAACATTTTATATTTAGAATGATTGAATTTCAAATTATTACCAATGTGAGCACGGTGTTAAGCAATAGCTAGCTAGACATAGGTGATGAAACAAAAGCGATTGGTGAAATTTTAAATTACGACAAAAGATAAAAAACGATTAACTACAAAATGCCGGGTCACAGTACCATGAGTAGAGACATGAGAAATTCATACATAGATTATCATTGACGGAAGTATCTTATATCTCGACAGTGAGTTAAGTCTTCATCATTCGTTATTCTTTTTTTTTTCAATTTTCAAAGTAATCCAATCTTATTTCAAGCTTGTCAACTGTCGCAAAAAGAGACAGAAATATCTGCTTACACCACGAAGCAATTATGTACTTGAAGTGTATTGTCACTTGATAAGACTCATCTTGAATTCATAAAACTATATCATGACGTACTTAATGTGAGTACGATTTATAGTGCGTAGTCTCACATCTTAAAGGAAAACACTGATATTTTTTCCTTTATTGTTTAGTAGTAAATTTATTTAATCGATATCATCATCACATTAAACAGCTATCGACAACATATGTTATTCATTAGTATACGTGCGTTCTGCTATAAATACTTCAAGATGAAAGATTTCTTTTGAATCATGCTTCGAAAGAATGTTGGGATTTTTCAAAATATGATTGTATACAAATCGTAGTTCTTCAAAGAAGTTCTGAGTGAAAATTCGAACTATATTTTGCCGATAGTAGAGAAGAACATTTTTATTTTAACGATCATTTTTCTCACTGACAGCGAATGTAGAGTTTATTCAAAAGGATATTCACACATTTCTACGGCTCTATGAGAAAAAAAGAACATAGAATTTATAATTAGATGAAAAGAAACAGATTATGAATCGTTGGCAAGTCTATCGTTTATGTTTTATCAGGAAACACGATCAGCTTTTTACTAAATATTTCGTCAATGGAACGCTGACGAAGAGAAGCATTAGTTTTGCTTCATTTTAAATCAAGATTTACCCTTTTGAAAAATTTATTGTTGAAGTATCATTGGAGCCTTCTTTAAATTGCTGTAATAGAACGATTCGTTCAATTGAACGACTATTTTACTTGCTCGATATTCGCTACTTTAAAATAAAAATTGTTTCATCTCTCTTAACATGAAAATTTCTAAACTAAATAATTAAATGAACTTGAAAACAGCAACAAACGTTAGTGCAACAATTCCAATATCTAAATATTCTTTTAAAATAGTTAAAATAGTTGAAATGTAACGCGACGTTTGATTTCAACACAGTATAAATCGGCATGAGGTGGCACATTGTTTTCATGAAATGATTAAGACCACGCTTAGTGTTTTGTGTTATTTTATCAAGTTTTAAAACAGTAATAACTAAAAGATAAATATGAACATGTCGAATCAATATTTGTATTGAGTAGGTCAATATTAGAATTCTTTTATATGGTTATTATTCTTTGATATTTATATGGATGGTTTGTAAAATTGTTTTAATTAACTCTTGAATAACCCCAATATCACAAAATACTAAAGCATCAATAAAGGAAAAGTGTTAGATATTTATTTTTATTCAATGAATACGATTAATTTGTATACTAGTTTCGTTAGATTTCACTGCATAAGAAGAGGATTATTCTCCAGTTTCGTATCTGAGATCTTTTCTTCTGTAATGTTGATTTAAAGTGGTGATTTCCAATGTGTAAAAATTGTAAATCATCATCATCATCATAGAGAACATGCAGTCAGCATTTTATAGGAGTTTTTCTACGTGAATTTCTTAGATCGAAAATTAAAAAGAGAGGAAAATCGTCGACATCTATTGAAGTAATCAATTGATGCGTATGTAATTACAATTCATTAGAAAAAAAGACGTCCAGAGTCGTTTTTACTAATATTGTTTTCTTTCAACTGCTAATGAAGTTCATATCAAAGTGATGAGGTCGATATCTATTATATTAAAAATTTCTTCGAAATAAGGGCTGAATGATTGTTCATTATGGATCGACCATTGATATTTCAATCCGCATTATAAATGTATATCAGTAAAATGGAATATGAAAACTTTAGTATACTACGTATTGATCGACATTCTACATTTTTTTTGTACTCGGTGGTAGTGTTTAATATGCAAATAACATATTTATTTTTAGTTTTAATGCAGATAATGGATGTTGTGAAATTTAACCCTCACCATATATAGTGTACACTCTAATGTGACCCATACTTTAATCTAGTAAAAATAAATCAAAACAGAAAAATTCTTTTTTTACATTGTCTTAAACTATACAAAAAGAAAACAACGCATCGTTCTTCGTAAACATTTAATTTGATATTAAATGTTTAGGTTCAATTTGTCGATAGAGTCGTGTAGCATGAAAACATCCATGTTTGATTGATTGTTTATTGTGTTAAGTAATACAAATCAAGAGTGATGATTTATTATGATATGAAAATAGAACACAAAAAGATTAAGTTACTGTTGAACAATCATCAAACATTCGTTTGATGTTTCCAGTAATAACTTATTTAGTACTTTTTTTGCTGTATGAAATACATAATATGTTAAAACAAGTGTCATCATGCACTCACAAAGACCAACAATAATACCAACAGTTTTTGTGCGTTTATCAATTAACATTAAATCTGTCATTGAATGAAGTCGTGAGCCAAGAAAACAATAAATTAATTGAGTTGGTATCAAACCACACGATGACCAAAAAAGATAAATGCGAAATGGTATGTTACTTATTGAATAGAAACCGTTTTGTAAGCCGAGCGGAATCTATTGATGGAGAATATTTCGAAAAGATTATTATTAGAAAAAATATATTTATCTTACTGGTGTAAGTCGACTAAGAAAAATAATTTTATAACCATCTACACTGTTAAGAACTTTAATTAATGTTTGAACTATTTCACTACTTTCAAATGTTGTTTTCAAATTTTTAATAATACGAAAATTATGTGTTAAAATATAATTACAAATAAAGAATGAGAGTGATAGACCAATGCTAACATAAACTATTATGAATATCATGCCATAAAAAAGTCCATATAAAAATCCACAAGCTATATTTAACAGGATATAACCTAGAAACATATGAAAAGAGTGTTAATACTAGTTTGTTTGTTTTTTTTGAAATTTGTACCTACCCCAAGCAAATGGAAGTGAAACAAGTGTGAATAAAACGCAAAAAAATATAAATGTCCACCACCATGGTAACGTTTCGAGAATAAGTAAAATATTAATTAATGAATCCTTGTATAAGTATGAGCATAACGATGTTACTAAGACAAGCATAACGAAACCGAGAATAATTTGTTTGAAAGATGGTCCATTAAAGTTTGATGAATGGAATATATCATGATTTGTGGGCTGAAATTGAATCAGTTTTTTTTTTGAGACAAACGGTAGATCAGAATGGATATCAGCTTTTATTTCGTAACCATTTAAATCCGAGGACGTTGACGACGAATTCAATGATGCCGAGTGAGCAGAAATTATTGGCGAAGAGGAGAAGTTAACAGTGGCAGTATCAGACATCGATTGAAAGTTGTATTTTTTTTTAACTTTAAAATTCAAAAAACGGAGAAAGAGAATGAGTCAAACAGAAAGATAAAGGAAAAAAAAACTTTTTTACTTATTAAACATCGTGCATAGTGACAAGCTACTCATTCGAACGTACCAAGAGTATGGCGACTCTCGCTCAAGACACTAAAAAACGGCAAAAAACAAAAAAAAAAGTTACGAAGCAAATTGAAATCGCTCTCGACCACTATAGCAATGCTATTAGATACAGAACACGAAAAATTTACTATTGGTTGAAGATATGTCACCAGTAAAACATCAAAATAGATGTCTATGCTGAGCAATATATCTGTATATTATGAAGCACTATCTTAGATTCTAGAATATAAAAGAATACTTATTCAAAATATTCCTAACTGTTTTCTGTTAAATTAAACGCATCATCTATCAGTATATGAGATATCAGAGAACAGAATTGTGAAGGCTACACCGCGTGGACTTTATTTCAAATACCATCACCGAAAACAATGAAAATCATATGGTAGTTGTTATATAGAATGTCGAGTTTTTCAATTTAAAATAAAACCAATGTTTGAAATTGAAACTAATGTAAAAAAAAGCAGCACAGTTGTAATTTATACTTCAAAAAAAATTCAGCCATACTACGTACATAACTCTTTGATCTTCCAATTTATCATCATGTTCTCAAAACTGTATGTCAAATTATTGCAAAATCTAGTATGATTTACAAGTCTTAAAAATATTTTGCATCACATGTTGTCGTTAAAAAACATTAGAAATATGTATTGTGGCAAACTTTCATATTCTACAATGCTAGAAAACTATAGGAATGAATAGTCTTTGGCATTTGTTAGTTTCTTTTGTCAAATATGCATTGCAAAGTTTTTAGACTTATTTTTATGTGCATATTAAAAATTTTTATGAACATAAAAGCGATGTATTTCATCGGCATCATGTGTTGCTATGTGAAGAATCACTTTACTAAATATCATATTACGTTTTGAACAGGTCGTTTCATGTCACCGTTTACAATTGTATTGTAATATTGGTGTTAAGGCATTGATTTTTTTTGTCTTATATACTGGCCTGTTTACGAATCGCAAAACTTCCTTAACCCTGTTGTTTCTATCCATTTTTCTCACTTACCTATGAAAACAAGAAAAATAAATAAATAACCCGAGTAACTACACAAAAACAATGTTATATCTCTACATGGCGACGTTACTTATCCATATTTACCCGTTCGACTTATTGTAATTGCTACGGCGCACAAATATTATCTTCGTTTGAATCATTTATTTGAAATACAGAAAATATTTGCTCATAATTTGAATAATAATATCACATTGCGGATCAAATAGAAAAAAAAAACAACGTCATCTAAGTAACCTTGGTAGATGAATCAACGTTATGATTCAAACAACTGGATAGAATAGAAGCAACAAGAAAAGAAAACATATTTTGATGCAAATGTACACAAAAACAATGAGAAATTATGCATGGGAACATGTCTATGAAGGAAGACGAAACAAATAAGTGAACAGAAGCAAGCTTAATTGGTATTAGGAAAATTTTCTGAATTTCTTGTCATATTACACAATGCAGATAAATACTAAGAGATATTATAAAACTTAGTTTTTTCGATTCATTCGTTTTCTCAAATTTCATGAATCATTCTAATTAAATCCACCATAATTGTTCTTTTTCGAGTCGGTTATTCAGAAGTTCGGAATGTGAAAAGTTTTGACCACTGTAATTATTTCTTAGTTTTCTATTCAATATTTTCACTAACTCAAGTGTACTATGTTGAAAGTGCTTTCAGAGTGTCACTCGCATCGTCATAATCGTTTCATGTTGATCTCATGATTACATTCCAGTGTCTTTTACTTCTTCCAGAAGAATGTTTGAAAACAAAAGTGCTTATCTACTTTTGATAGGTGATCCCAAAGGATTAATCGTGATTAAGATTAGTGAACGAAAATGTTTCTCTGACAAATGCACTATGTGACATCTGTGATCTATAATAATTTATTGGATAAAATAAATAAGATCAATACGTCCATTTAGATAACTGTATTGGTAGTCAAAAATCAAAGACCTACAGTATATTTTACGAAAAAGAAATTATCTATTGATTTTGTTGTGATTGTGTGTGTGCTTTTTGTGTCTTTCTTTTTAAACTTATTAATGACTATTCATAATCGAACTGTGTTCGATATACCATTAACATGGGATCGTGCTCGATTCTTAGCAATACGTAATAAATGTCGATGTGCTCGTAAACTTATTGAAATAAGTATCACTGGTACGATAGGATTCATCAATGAATAAATAAGAAATAACGTTTTCTCCATGAAAATTTAGTACAATTTGAAAAACAGTTAAGAAATGGATTTTCCCATAACGTTGAAATTGAAGAAAATATGAATGCAATCAATCAGCGGCTATCGAAACATAAAGATAAATTATGCTTACTTGATAATATGATTGAATTAGCATCACAATCACTGAGAACTTACTTTGATAAAGTAATACTAGTATAGTTTGATGTTTTTTATTGCTATTTATGTCTAATAATATTATTTATATCATTAGAGAATGGAAACTATACGTGCTATTGTAAAAGAACATTGTAGTATAATTGAACAAATAATTCATGAAGAAGCTGACCATTGGAAAGAAATTCATTCTGTATTGAATCAGTATGCAATGGTTTTTGTTTTTTTCTTTGATTTTACCTATTTTCTATTCTAAAAGAAATTTACTGAATCCTGGTGATATTCGTACTCATAATAACTATCCTCAAACAATACAAAAAAGTCCACCATCAGATATTGAAACGATTCATGAAGAAAATGATAATGAACAACATGAATCAAAATTTTTGGTAATAAAAGCATATTTATTCATATGCCTTATTATTTTAAAAATTTGTTTTTTCTTCTCTTGAAAGAATGGTAACACAATAACACCTCTACTTACACAAATGATTCGAAGTAATTGATGAATCATTTTTGTTAAAAAATCATTTTTTTTTCTATAATTATGATGATATTTAGATTCTCGATTACAACCGAAACGTCTTACATTAGTTCCATCTATAAAATTGCAGATTCCTAGTGAACAAGAAATTTCTTTACTAAGAAAAGATGAACGATCCAATATTCAGATATTGCCGCTTAGTTCTGATCATGAACCATTAGAATTTGTCAATACGACATTCGTTGTTAAACCTGAAGAATCTATGATTGATGTTGAAATACGTAACGATGATTACGATGTTGAACCAAATGGAACATACCGAGCTCCTGTTGATCAACAGTACCATTCACATTTAGCTGTAATAGAATCTGACAGATTATTAACAGATTCTCAACCGAATATACCAACACGACTTTGTTTTTCACCAACTATTCTACAAGATGCATCTGTCTCACCTGAAAATGATACGAATGAACGATCATCATCTCTTAATCATCAGAAAAATAAACAAGCTATGAATACAATTTTTTTATCACGTGATCGAAGTCAAACGAGTAGAATACATGAAATTCATCCTTTAATATCAATCATACTATTCTTGTTCAATAGATATTAAAAAAATGACACATAATACTCGCTATCTTGGTCAAACGTTTTTGCTCGATATTGTCAAAACTGAACGAATTAGTGATAACCAAAATGAGTATAAACGATCAACTACTTCCGGTGATGATATAGTAGTTGTTGCAGATACGAATACATGTGAACCGATACCTCGTAAGCTTTTTAACTTATTGAAACTCATAAGAAATTGCGAATAAAAATTTTCAACGACGCATCAAGTCAGACTATATTTCTTAAGAGAAAATAAATAGGGTAGAGAGAGTTTTCCTCTTCTTTGAGATATATTTTCAATAACATGCGACTGCAACGATATGATTCTTTTCGATAAACTTCGTTGTTCAATAGACATTGTATCTCTCGTTTTCTTTTAATAATAATGCATGGAAGACAGTGATGTCTGCTCATTGATCATCACAAATTTACTATAAAACCAAACTAAACGTCTATTATACTACTGCGTTTTTTTCTCATTCAGATACAACAACAGGTATTCCTGTTTCTCAATCAAATCATTCAATTCAACAGTAAGTGGTCACTTTTTCTAATATCAGGACTAAGAAACCTGTTTTTTTTCACTGTAGACAATCGAATACTAATCAAGATGCAGTACCTATAGCATCTCGAAGACGTATGACAACAAGAACTAAAGTCAAACCAGTCATTATAAGTACGCGAAAGACTCGAAGTGCTGCAAAAATGATTGCTGAACAAGAAGCAGCAGCAGCAGCAGCCGCAACAAAAGCATCGCTAGAAAAAACAAATAAAAAAAAGCGAAAAACTCGAAAACGCAAAAAATCAAAATCCATAGATCGTCTAGTGAGTACATCGGATGATGAAAAAACAGCTTCGAAGTCAAACTTTACTCAAATTGCAAACAATAAAAGAAAAACTAAACGACATAAACGATTGAAGATAGATTCTTATTCACATGAAACATCCGATGATGATAACGATCATTTATCCACTAATAATCAACGAAAAACTCGTCGACGACCAAGTGAATCAAAACGACGTTATCATGAAGAAGAAATATCCAATAATAATGATAAGAGAAAAAGAAAAACTAAAAGAACGCACGAACCTGATATTAATGTTCAAGAAAATGAAATAAAAACAAGCTCGACTAAACGTAAACTATCTAAAATATCAATAGTTGATAATGAAGAAAAGAAGTCCAACGTTAAAAAACGTAAACAAACAATGAAAACAACCACAAGTAAATCTTGCATAAGAAATGAATTGAAAATATATATCAGATTACTTATTTCTGACGTAGATGGTGATGAACGCGTATTTAAGTGTAGATGTACTCGATCTTCTACAAGTAAGTTTAGCACTTGAGAAACAACAAATTAACATCTATTTATTGAATTTCATTCAGAACGTCAACATTGGGCAATCTAAAAATGTTTCATTTTTCCTTTCTTATGTACTTTGATGTTCATTTGTAAAGATTTAAAAAAAAATTCTATTTTTTGTGTTATAACATAGTCTTAGGCGGGAAATATAATTTATCAAAAATAATTAATTTCATATTTCATTCTTAAAAAAACATATTTTTCTTATCTCTATGAATGCAATTGATGATTCGAACAATGTCGAAGGTAGATTAAAATTTTTATCATGCCCATTATTTTTTCTTTCACAATATTTCTTTTCTCTGTCTCACATAAAGAATTCATTCCGATTCATACAAATATTAATGCAAATGAATGCAATAGTTGTCATAGATCAGAAGTACGATCGGAAATTTGTGTTTTTTTTCTCCCGAAATGAAAACAATTGTTCTTTTCTTCAGAATAATGATCGAATGAAATTACTCGAATTATCAAATCGAACAGCTACTCTTGCAACTGAAGAAACACACCTTAAAAGTCTTCATCGTGGTTTAGAAATGCGTATCAAACGATTTCTACATCGTTCACGTAATTCAATTCTTACGCAAGAGTAAAATTGATTTTCTTTTACTTCTATTTGAGAAGATAATCGATTATTTTATCATTTGAAGAAAACTACTTAATATAGAAAAGCGTTCACAACAAGAATTACTTATACGTAAGAATCTGGTTATACATAGAAAACCATCAAAAGAATATAAAAAACTATGTCATAGTGTAAAACAAATTGAAGATGATAATATCAATCTTGAAAAACATATACGTTCTCTTTCTAATAAGGTGACATTCGAATGTATGATCACAAATTTATCAGAATACAAAAACATTTGTTAATTATCTCAGATAGAACAAATTGAACAAGATACAGAGAAAAATAGAATAATACAAAAGAATCAATTTACTAATGAACAAAATCATACTAAAACAAAACTAATACAAGCAGAAAATAAATTACATCGTGTTTGTATTAGATTTCTTTTTTCAATCATCGATGTGACATAGTATTGATGTTTAGATGAATCTTGAACTAAGCAAAATTTGTGCAAACAATTCTGAATTACGTATTGATATTAGACGTATGTTAGATAAACGTCGTGAGATGATTGAGGAATATAATCGAATGCATATGGCTATGCAACATGCAACTGATGAGTCGCGCCGATTGACATCGGAATGTTCAGAAAGTTTTGCAAATCGGTATGAATATTTTTCTAGAATGTCATTATCAAAGAACACCTGTATGTTTTTTTATACTATATTTTCATATATGAAACCAATGATTATGATATCGAACGTTTCTTTAACCTAAGTAAACAATGTCAAGATACAAGTTTTGTACGATATAAATCTGAAGTATTAGTCACGTGTTTAATCAATCAAATAACTTTCAATATACTGACATGCCAAAAGTGACCTAAACTTTGTTACTTGTTCGAATCAGTAGAATAATATAGATAGAAAAAAAGAAACGTGTATTTCATTGAGTACAAGGGCTCGAATGAATATGAACCATCAGATCATATGTTGTTAAAAGCGTTTTAAGATGAAAAGAAACTACCGAAAATTTCGTATTCCATAAATTCTAGATCATGTTGTACACTATCTCAAAAAAGGATCCTTCAGCATTGTTTGTAATACCTTGTCTTTACCTAGACCAATAGTTGAACTCACCAACGAAATGTATATTCATCTACCATGAACTACGAAAAGCTCACGTTATTTTCTTTTCATAATTCAATCATGTTCCTATTGTGAATAACACTTTTAAAAAAATATAAATTTTAGCGAATATCATCCATTTTTATACGCTTCATAGAATTGCGCACAGGTTCTGTTGACATTACGTACTGCGATATGGTCTACTTCAAGTCATGCAATGATAAATAAATAAATGATTGGTCTTACAGTTTAATTCTGTCCCATCAAGCATTCGTGACAATCAAACTAGATTAGAGAAAACGACTACAATAAAGAATACATGTACAATGAATCAGGGCTGAAAAAGGTTCGAACCGATAAAAACTGAAAATTCACCGGTTAAAGTTTTAAAATAACCTCCTTCATTTTGTTCTCCTTTTTTTGAAAAAAAAATGTTCTAATACGAGTTTTGGTATCAAGTCTTAAATTTATATAAATGAGTAAAGAGCACGATCATTGTACAATATCAAGGGAAAAATTCGAGAAAAATATTTCGTTCCAACAAGGATCGTGAGAAGCATGGAATTTGATACTGTTGGTATGATGTCTCACACGCTGACATTGTCGACAACTTGGTTTTTTCAGAAGTAAATAGGTATCTTTAGTCCATTAAAACGAACAGGTATTATCCATATTAATTGAGTAGAATTTGAGTGATAAGCATGCTTGTTTTCAAATGCTCTTCATGCTAATTGTATACACACATACAAAGTCTTTTGCAATTGTCGGCAAATCAAAAGTTTTTTCAATTTAAGATGAATATTGGTTGAATAGTGCTATTTAACCATCAGCTAATAGATCTTATAGCTGGACCTAACTCAACTAGTATGTACAATATGTTAGCTAACTAGGGTTATTTTCAAGCAATCAGTTCAACAGATTACGATCCGACTCCAACCCTGCAATGACCTAGTCATGTTTTTATTTGAATACGACTACTAGTAATCGAGAAATACAATAGTAACTATGTAGCTTGTTAATATAATTTTAAAAATGTCGAATTTAATCATACTCTATCGTATCTACAATGGTACTACATGGATTCGTGAGGTGATGGGAACGTTTTTCGTGTACACTTACTGAAAACTATGAACTTGTCTCAGTTCAACAAGAACATTTTATGCTGATTTCAGTAAGCATGATGAAAATAAATAGAAACAATTGTAAATGATCATTTAACATTTGTCGAATAACGTAGAAAAGTTTTCTACTACTGTGCTCCCTTCACCTTATCTATAGCACAGGAAATTTCGAATATAGGAACAAACCATTATTAAACATGATTATCTACTTTTGATTGGTACACTTGTAAATTTTCATTTTTATTTCTTTATCCAAAAGTCAACAATCAATTATTGCTTGTGTATGTATGCATATCAATGTTTAGACGAAATATGGTTGCACGTATGCGAGCCATACGCGATCAGGATGAACGTGATGAAAAGAAACTACTAGACGATATTCGTGAACTCGATCGATTATCTGAAAGTAACTATGCATCGAAGAATTTTATATTAAGAAAATTCAATACGCGTCAAGAACAAACAAGACTAAATGATCTCTTTGCCGGCAAACGTAACAATCGATTAGCTATTAATATTTTTCAAAAACCTATTATCATTAATTAGGTTCGAAAGGAGTCAAAAGTGCATACACAGCCGATGAATTTCGTCGTTTATTTCGTATTGGTTTCGATCAAGATTTTTTTAAGGAGAAAATACTTAATCAAACTGTCGAAACATTTCTCGATGAACAAGAACAAATATTTACACTGTTTGAGTATGCTGTAGAATTAATCAATGAAGTAATTGAAATGTTATTTTACAAAAAATAAACGAACTAATACATTTTTAATCTTGTCAACAGCTTGATCGTCTTCATCGAGATCTTGATAATAAACGAAAATATATTTCAAATATTTTCTCTAATGATAATATTGATTCTTTTGTTATCAAAGATATATTCGCAACACTCGAAGTTAGTTTAAAACAATTCGTCTGTTAGATATTTGCAGATAATTCTTGTATTTTAGAATTCAGTGAATAAAGCTAACATCAATGTTCAATCACTTATCTTAGCTAAACGGAATCTTCGTGATATATTAGACACTGCCTATCAATACATTTATGATTTATTTCTTGAACTCGACTGCAATAGAAATATTAGTTTATTATCATCAGACGAAACTATCAACGATCGAAATATTCTATTTTATTTAGCCTCTATTGAAAGTCGTGTTCAACAAATACTATACATTACGAGAGCAAATAGAAAAGCCGGTGGAACTAATGGTTACACAGATGACACAACAATAAGTTGGCGAATCGATCATAACAATATTGAACAAACACATCATTGAAAAAACACAAGCACCCTAAATATCATTTTCTTAATACATTTTTATTATTACTACATCGAAACATCAAGAAATAAACAAACGAATTTATGATGAAAAGATATACGTTGTAGAATTTTATCTGCGAAATCTATCTCTCAACACGAACGTTATATGACCACAGTGAATCTTTATGTATACTTTGTAGAATATCTGTTTTCAAACCAACGTTGAAATTGATTACTAAACTATTTGTAACTTAATTATTCACATGATTATCTTTGAGACAGTAGTCATCCGTTACAAAATCGCATGCGTCTCAGTGTTTGAATAGAAGGATAACATCGAAGTATAGGCAGCATAATAAACTAACTTCTTATTATTGACAGTTCAGTTAATAACTGTGCTCCACGAAATAAATATTAATGCTTGACGAGTGTGAATCTGTTGGGTACAAAAATTTCAGATCGTGAACTAGATGAATCCTAGAGATAAGCCCATCGCGTTCTTGGAAAATAGATTCCTATATCTTACCTTGAATTCAAATAGAAGTTTTATTGTTGGAAGTTGATTAACGTTATGAATCGTGTCAGGTAATACAAACAAAGATTTGCTAAAGAAGGACAAGCAATAATTGATTTTTTGTTACATCGCAATTACATGTTTTCGATGACTTTTTGAATATTTAATTTTGTGAATCGTCTCGGGATGAACACGTTGCTAATCTTATCACGCAAGCGATTGTGATAATCAACAATTTTCAAAAGCATATACCATCACATTACAGTATTATCAAAGGGATATACTGAGAATCGATGTGACCTAAGGCAGAGAAATTTCATCTGGCATTGCTTATCCATGCATTTCTACTAATATTTCTTTTATGTTTAACTAGTCATACAACCAATCAAAAAATTCTGAAGAGAGAAACAATCGTTCAGATCAAATCGAATTCTATGTCTTCTCCCTCTGCTCTCCCCTACAATCGGAATAAGTCTTCCTTCAATTATATTTCTATTGGCGTTTAATATCAAAATCAATCACAGATAGTACAAATTCTTTAGTAGAAATTTTCATTCGTATCACGTGTGTAAAATCTAATACTAAAATCTCAGGGAATTTCCGGGAATAGTAAAATTTTCGTGAAACATTCCCTTCATTGCAATAAAATTCAATTAAAAATTCTTTCGTAAAATTGTAAAATCCTCACCAATAGAAAAAGCGACACATTGCTACTAATAGGTGTCTCATCTATATTTTCCAAGTGTGAAAAGAAAAAAAGCGAAAAGAAAACATATGCAGTACTTTCACATACGCATGTATTGAGAGTAGAACTATGTTGTAACTTTTTACATGAAATTCTGCACCTTTCAGTACGAGTATCATAGTGCTAAAAGCCAATAACTTCCAGAAAAAGTCGCAACAACGTACGAGGTCTAGTACTGAGCAGACCTGCACCATTAAATTCGCCTGATTCAAAGTAGGGAAAATGTTTCAATCATCTATGTGAATACAAATATCACTTAAATAAATTTCAATTTTGCATTTGTTGATGGAACTATCAACGTTCTACAAATTTAGCACGACTTAGAATAGGGTAATGTTTAACAACGTGGGAGAAAAGGAAAACTTTTCAATCGGAGTTCAGAAGTTTTTCTTCCGGAAAAACATATTCCCTGCCGTTTTGTGTTGAATATTTAACTTGCATAGCCGGTCGTGATCAGCAAGCACACATGCAAATGTCTTTTTACAAGTAGAAAAAAAAATGCTCAGTATGACGATTTATCAGATTTTATTCTAATAAAGCTTACGCCTACAAGAAAAATCTATCCAGAAAATAAAGTCGACGGTTTTGTGTAGAATTAAAATTTTAACAAGTGCTTTATATCAGCGACGAATGAAAAATCAATGTTCAATATGCATTGGATTGTGTGTTACCTATTGTATTTAGGGAACGTTTTCCCCAGATACTAATGTTCTGTATGAGATTTCTTCGAACAGTTGTTTGCTCATTGGAGAAATTCTGTAATTTTCAATGAGACTGTTAAAGATTTCAGGTCAGATGATAAGAAATATACTCACCGATCGAGTTCACCCGAAATCAACACTGATCGCCCAAAATTAAGAAAAGTTTTATCTATGCAGATCGGTTTCATGGTATCACTTCTAATTGATAGTAATCATGATTTTCTATGTTATTCATTGTTGTAGCAATTTCTCATTCGTTACTTTATGTGAATTTTAGTCCAGATTTTAGTAATACGGTATTTTTAATTAATATTTCATCTAAAATCGTGAACAGTTCATGCACTACCAGTCAACTAGGTTTAAAACTAGTAAGAACTATTGAAGTTAAAATTATATCTCGAATCAAGTAATATCCAACCGTTTTCGGGTCTTTTCATTGTTAAGTACGGACCGATCGTTCCTATTGACATGATTCATTTTTATGTTGTCGAACAATATGAAAAATAGAAAGATCTCTCGGAAGAGGAATATAAGACTTTACAATCATTGCCGGTACGATAAACCCTTACTCTATTGAACTCTTTATTCAAAGATGTCCATTTTTCAAAAGTTCATCTTCAAAGGCCTTAAAAGACAAAAAAATGTTGTCTACTAGTAAATGAGATAGTGAAGTCTCATATGTATTCGAACGTTTGAAAACAATACGTCTTCAAGCTTGTTTGGTACTACTTTTATTCTCAACAACACAATAAACCACTGATCAACTGATTAAATATTGCTGGACGAAAGCATTTGCTCCATTCATACTGTCATTAATTAATACTCTGTCAGAAATATTAATATTTTTGTGTATGTATATGTATCAATCATATAAGGATTCAGGTCGGTTAAGAGAGATGTCACTATGAGTCGGACAACTTGGTTGGAATCTGTTCCTTAGTTTAACAGTTTTTATTATTAATTGCTATTATCTTCATGAAAAGACATAATTCTTTTAGTTTATATCTCAAATTCATTTCGATGAAAACGCTTTTTGATCGAGTCATTACTGCATCCAATCATTACGTATTCCATGAGTTGTGAATAAACATGGACGTAATGGATCGTTTTATCATTGTTTTTTATTAACAAGTTTCATGTACATATCATCTGTTACTTTTTTTTTTGAATTACATAGTGTCTTTTTTATCGTTCAAAACGTCTTAATTTTAGATAATAGAATTTCTTCGTCGACAGAATGACGAAGGGTACTCAATCATTCGGCAAACGTAATTGCAAGACTCACACATTATGTCGTCGTTGTGGCCGTTCATCATACCATTTACAACGACAACGTTGTGCTGCTTGTGGCTTTCCATCTGCCAAAACACGTAAATACCAATGGAGTGAAAAATCTCGTCGTCGTAAAACAACTGGCACCGGTCGAATGAAACATTTGAAGAAAGTCTTTCGTCGCTTTCGAAATGGTTTTCGTGAAGGTACATTAGCTAAATCACGGAAATCTCAACGACAATCAGCTGGTACAGCAGCAACCACCGCTCCAGCTACAACTGCAAAATAAAATAAAAAATTCATAGTGTTTTGTTGTAAACCTTTCGGTAACACAACCTAGAAGAAGAAATTCAAATAAAAACAGGAAGAGATCGATTGTTTTAGATTTTTATTTTTGTTGTTTTTCTTTTCTCATGCATAAGTAATTCGTGCTTCAATGATTTAAACATGATATCCCCGAAGAATTTTCGTGTGGATCGGATAACTTTTTGAATTTCTTCAAATGAGAAGCACACAAATACAATGTAGACTAGAGAGATATTTCGACAAAAAAAGCAACCTTTTTCAGACAGCTCAGTAGGCTTTTCGATTTGGTTTGAAATCAAAGCAAATTCATACGAACGAGACAGTTGTTTTCTTCATCGCTGTCTGAATGTAACTATGTTCCGCCGAGTAGACTTGAACACATCCTATCGACATGGTTGTCAGAGAAGACACTGCACTAAAATTTCAGTCATTTGAGTCGGATCAACTTCATATGCAATACTGATGATTACCGTCTTGAAACCTAGATTCTTATGAAATGCATTGTTTTGCACGATTAAGATATGGTGGCAAATACATCGTAGCAATTTTTCGTTTTTTATTAGAGCCAAACTGAATTCACATAGGGAATTGTTATTTTTTAAAAGTGTAGAAAAAATGACATAGGTGAATGTATGAAGAACGAACTAATGTGGCATGAGAATTGGCAAGGTTGAAATACGTGAAATCCTTTCCAATTATTTTTAGGCTGAAAAATATCTGTTAAATGCGTACAAGAATTCAAAAAAGAAGATCGACTTTCACAAAGAAAACAATGTTGCATGAAAATTTGATACAACATTTATCAAATATTCATGATATTTGAAATCTAGGCACCGATCAAGCATAAACGCTGTGTTGATTACTAGATTAAAAAAGCATGACATAATCTTGCGCTCACATTAAATTTAAAAGTTTCTTCGTATTGCAAATATTTCTACAATCATGTTCACTGATCAAACGTGACATGAATCAATGCATACTGGTTATGAGATAAGATTTTATTTCCAAGAAGATAAACGGTATATATGCGACGAATGAAATATTTCATGGAATCAACAGTTTAAATACATAAAAATAATTCTTAAAACAACAGTAGTTAATAAATAAAAGTTACTAGTAAACTAAACTAGTGAATATATTGATGTAATTTAACCGTTGCACAAGTACGAGAACATTTTTGGCGCATTCACAACTAAACTTTCATAAATTTTGAATTAGGTTTGAATTTTTCTAAAACATGATTGTATGATAGTACTAATGATTAGAAATAGAATGTTCATCTATTTCTTAGATTAGATGAGTTTTTTGTTTCAATGAAACTGAAGTTATTCGTCTTAGTCAAATTAGAATATCAATTGTTAGATTTGAAGTGTTCACTCATAACGTAAATTGTAAATTGACGGTAACAAGACACCGGTTTTTTTCATGATGATACCCCTATATCAAATACCTTCTAAATATAAACATATACAAAAGAGTTCTAATCTAATTTAATTGGGATTTTACTCATTTATAGTAGTCATGGTGCCATGTATAATAAATTTTTATCAAATACTCAAAGAAAGATTATGATGATCATTATGATACAAAAGAAAATACTTTTACTGTAAAGAAATATCGACGTATATAATCTTAATACGACAGATTGACATTATTACACCTTCATTTTTATACTATAGTTCATTTGAATCAGGCTAAATGAATGTTTTCTATTCGTATTGAATTTGATCTTTGACATTTACTACCAATCTTGATGCTTATTTGAACATGATTTTCCAAGAATTGTTTTTTTGAGAGATGTTTTTCATCTGTCGATTTCGGATCAGAATTGTGAGAAGTGGTAATGAGTGATGAGTAAGTATCTTGTAAAATTTTCATTTTTTTCACCTTAACACTTTTCTCCATGAGTATGCTAGCAAATGATGCTATCGATTTATACTTTTTCTTTCTATCGATGGCAATTTTTCTCATACTATTTCTGTGAAACGAAAAGTATCCGCTGTCATGCGATGATCAATGTTCAATTTCAGTTCAATATAGGAAACATAGAATCTCTGAAAAGTTTGTTGTACTTCTTTCTGATCGGACGTTTTGTCTATGAATTTCAAAATCGAGACTTCGCCTTAAAATCAAGAACACATCGATGTCGAATTCAATGAATAGTATGAAGGATTCATCAGCATGAATGTCATGAAATAATATTTCAGGTCAAGGCAAACTTTAGTTTGTACTAAAATTTCAATTATATATATAAATGAAAAATTAATGAGATATTTAATGAAATAATATGCAAGATTTGGTAGTCATTCTTTTCAGATTATAAACTTCATAGAAAGAAATTAGATATGTCATTCATCATTATTGTAGTTTTCTTCATGAGTAACTGAAGCGAGAGTATATTTCTGGACTACATGTATGACAACGGGTGAACTTGTACATTTTAAAAATTTTACACAGTTGTTGTGCAACATTGCTATACATTTAGTGCACATATATAGACGTATCTATACATATCCTTGTAATGCAGCACTCGAATCTTGTATGATAAAAATTCACATATATCATGCTGAATAAAAATTAAATCTTTAAACGATCAATACGAGTTCGTGTTCTTGATTGAAATGAACGTGTAAGCTTATTATATTGAATCTTACAATCGAGCAACATCATATGGTAATTTGAACCTAACAATACTTTATCCTCCATCTTAAAGTTTTATGAATGTTCATGGTGACTACGATGCATCAATTCATTTATTTACTATATTTTAAAATGTGAAACAGAATCTTGAATGTATGAAACATGCAGCCATTATGCAAGTAATATCCTAATTGATATGAAATCTATGAAAACGTATGAATTCAGAGAAAAATTAGAAGTTTATCGTTTCTTAGTAAATATTCTTCGAATGATTACATGTGGAGAAGTTTCAACATTGAACGGGCATAGTATTTGAGACACTGAAGAAAATGTAATTATATTTGTTTTCTGTAATTATAGCAACTTATCAATTAGGAATCTAATGCCGACATTCGACGCCATTCTCTGTTGAAGTGTGTATATCTTTCCATTCGTAGAAAAATAATAGGTCTTTTCTGTATTTTCAATATAAGGAATACACATTTTGTTAGAAATAGTTCTCAAATCAGTATGAGACAGAGTTGTAAAAGTTTACTAATTTAACCGAGTGTACACCATTTCACAGATCGGTACTAATAATAAATATTGTGTCATAGTGAAGCGTTACAGACTTTTTAATCAATTTTTTTTGTGCATGTACATACAGACTTTGAATGAATAGATTTCATTTTGTCTGAGTTTATGTACAAGTTAGCATATTTTTAGACTTGAATTTTCATGGATGTTGCTCTGATGGTTTTGCATACAGGACGATTCCTAGTGTTAGTTAATCTATAAATAACCTGCCTATTATTTATTTCGCTGAATACTAAGAATACTTCGAATTTCGTTTACTTAGCTTAGTTATAATTTCATTTATTTCATATTGTACCGATGGTTTTAGCGAATTTTTCCACGTTCTAGTTCTTCAAGAAAATGAACAATTTCAGTGAAAATCGTATACAGTCTCGAATATAAATTCTTGAAGAACATTGATATGGTGTAAGAAACAATCAGTATTATATAAATTCTGATTCGAAAACCTTTAAGGTCAATTGGTTCTACCATAGTTTTCGAAATTCCTAAGAAAAAATACACACAGTTCAGCATCAAAAAATCGTAGAAATAATAAATTGCAGACGTCAAACAAACTGAAAGTTCATTTGTATTTTAGTCTACAGTAGACAAACTCTTTGTTGAAATTACGGATTTTTTGATTATTAATATTTGTGAAAATGATGTATTATTCTCAAATATTGTGCTTTTACGTATATCATCATAGTTTTATTCTTAACAACGATAAAGAGATGATTCCATTTACTCGATATCAGTCATTAAAGTAATAACACACATGATCTATATTTCATGAAGATCTAAATTTGAAAAATTCAATCAAAAGTTGTTATTGAATAATTTTATAATTTAAACGTGTGAACCGAATATTGTTCTGATATCAATGAGAAAGTTTTCCCTTCAGGATAGTTTTATGTTACACTCATATTGAACACTTGATATGTCTCGTAGATGACGTCAGGCAATGAGAGTACTTTCATGAAACCAACGAATATAATTAGATTTTCTCAAATATTTATTGAACACCTATTTTTTTTCTTCAGAATGAAACGTTCCTTAGTTTTTAATCATTTGCTATTAATCACATCGAATATTTAGCATAGAATCCCATGTGTTAAATATCGAGTAAGTATGATCGAATTCTGTAGCATACTTACTATACACATAAAACATGATTCACCTATTTTTCCTTATTTTTGTTCGTTTTATTGTACTCCGACTAAACTTGACAAGTTATTTATGTTTACACGGTTGGATAGAGTATTCTTTTCTGGTTCGAACAGTGCATTTTGTATCTGAGTTAATTCTAACATTTCCTGAGAATTTAGTGAAGTGTTAAAAGCTCTCCAAAATTGTTTTTGCACTTATCAATTCTGAGATCGTTTCTCGCTTGATTTCCCTTGTAACTGCTACCTACTTGAGTACTGAAACTTTTTGATTCTTGTATAGATAAATAGAATATTCGTTTTTCTACCAGACCATGTAGTTTTTGCTAGGCTTCATCTTTATCTTGATAATAAACTTGATGATGTTCTGTGACATTTTCTCGAGAACGTTTTTCTTAGAATCTTCAGTGTTTTTTCGCAATGAAATTTTCAGTTGTCTAAGCATTTAAATATTTTACTCGTTCATGTGCGCCTGCTTAGAGCGTTGATTTCTCTATTGTATCATCTAATTTTAGTCTGTTTTTCTTTGCTGTAAGAAAAAGTGCTAGGTGACTGAAAGTTGAAAAATTAAAACTAGGAGTTCTCCTTGACTACAGGACGGTTTTATTTAATACTTTGTCAAAACGTGACTCCCTCAGATCTCTTCAGTCTGAAACCACTCTCGTGACAATTAGATTAATTTTCAACGAAATATTCTCTTTGTAGCTAAATATCACAATTCAAAACTTTTTTTGGACGGCTTTTAAAGCTTCACTAAATTCTCAGGAAATACAAGGCGTAAATCAGATCGAAAATGCACTATTTGATAGAGTAATGAATCTCTATCTAACAGTGTAAAAATAAATAATTTGTCAAGTTTAGCTGGAGTACAGTAAAACGAACAACAATAAGCAAAAATAGGTGAATCATGCTGTACATAGTATATACACATATGTATGTAAGCAATCATCAGCCGAGATATTCCGAAACGATTTAACTATCATGCTCTGTCCCAATCTTCTATTTTATCAATACTTGTCAAATATGTCAGCTGTTATCAATAGTATACGTCGAGATAAAATGAGATATTTTTTTCTTGAGCATGAACTTTTTGTGATTTAAATCAGATAGAAATGGATCATTAATTTTATTCTTCATAAAATGATTTATTATCCTATTCTGATAAATCAAATTAAAGCATTCTTATGTAAATTTATCAATTTAACCCACTGTATAACATTTCCGAGTATGACGGTGTTTTTTTGCTTTCGCAAAAGCAGATATTACAATGTGATTTTACTCTCTTTTTTTTCTTGTATTATTAGAAAAATATCTTTAAATCATAAATCTTATTGATTATTATTGCTTGTCCATAATTACATTTTCAAGTACATGTTACACATTTGGTTTCAGTATATTAAGCCATAAATTTTCTTTTTACGCCCAACTTGTAACATGAAAAAAAAATGTCAATTATGAATCAACCGCTTCTAAGTAATGTTGCAAAAAAAGAGCAATTAAAGGTTAAGAAACTTGTGAATCCCATGTTTTCTTCCATATTACTGACTTTTTAGAAATGACTAAATATAAAAATAAAATATGTATGAGGGGGTGTCATGCTTAATCTGACAATGAATATTATGTATTGGTACACTCAAAATTTCTACAACTATATAAATAGGATTGGATTTTAAGAGTAACTATCCCTTTTTTCTGTGTAATAATACGTTGAAATTTTTACAGGTAGACTTATTCTAAAGTACGATCAGCATTCTTCATTACATTAGAAATTATTCAAATTCTTCATGAGCAGTTTGACGAAAATAAATAATCGTCTAGATCATATATTATTTACAAGCAGTTGATGATGTTTTAGGAATTATATGTATTATGTGAAGATTTTCAATTAAGCTTGCTGAGATCCAATGAAACCCTTGATCAATAAGAAATTTGAAGTAGGTACTTGTTAAATTATGTTTACTTTCTATGTTATGTAGTGACAATATCTCGTTTCCCGGTGAAGCTTTAGTCTGATGCTTCACCTCAGTGTATGTTCTCGAGAAAACTTCTAATCTTTGCTAGTGAGACAACTTTCATCGATCTCTTGTGATAATCGTAATAATTCGCTCCCGTATAATCATAAACTAGTAGTCCAGTATATGCCCTAGAAAACGATGCAATTGTTATTGAAAAAAATGAATAACTTACATGTTTATTTTCTAGATGACCTTTCCGGGAAAAAATTTCTATTCACAAGCCTTGACATTCGAAGTATTCAACTAGAGAAAAAATTCGAAAGATTTCTAATGCAATTGCTTGAAAATAGAATGTCTATTGAAGCAGAAATGTTAGCCGCGTAAAATACATACTGTACTAAGGTTAGTCATATTTTAAAAGTCTGATGTATCTGTAAGTGACATTTTTTGAAAACTTGTGAATCATTGAAATTCGAGTCAGTCTTTTTTGAATGTCCTATAAGTAACAGAAACGTCTAGACTTACTCTCAATAATCTAGGCGATTCTAGATAAAAGCTCTAAATCTTTATAGGATTTGTATGAGACAACTACTAGTAAAATACAAGAGCTACAGGTTGCTTTTCTACCATGATGATGCTTTCATTCATGAAAACAACAATTAGGAATTAAACATGATTCAATATCCTGCCATCGATTTCGAAAATCAATGTTCTTCTGCAAAAGATGCCAACAAAGAAGAACAAACGACAAGTGACTATTTTCATTAGTCAAAGAATCTGAATAACAAGTGTTGCTTTCTTTGTTCAAGACTGAATATATTCGACGATAAATTCCGATAATTTTCTTCCTATGTGTTTATCTTAACAACGAAAGTAATCGAATCTATATTTTTAAAGATAATATTGTAAAATATTTGAATAGCATTTGTTTTGTTCATCTTCATCCATATATATATATTAATGTGTACTGTTTCTATTCTTCTCTCAAAGAATTGGTTTTATTCCTAAGAAATAAGCAAGCGCGTAATGACATTAAAGTTTCTCTGCATACCAAGTCTTTTCTTCTAAGAAATAACAATACATACATGTATTCGAAAACATCCTAGACTGATCGCTTGTTTTGTAAAGAAAAATTCGAACATCAATATTCATAGTTTTCATTCATCTTATCATGAATACTCGTCAACGACTAAATACATCCTCCAGAATCCTTACTTTATTTCTATCAAAATAACAATATCTTATGCATCGTATTCAAACGTCGTAAGAAGGTAGATATGAGATCATCAACGAAAACATAGACATTATGTTAATGTACGTCAGAGACTTCGCTTCGTTTGTCTTGAATTTCATAATATCCAACTTACTACATGTTGAGTGAAATTTGTTTTAGACTTACGAAGATGACACGTAGTTTAAATAGACAATATAAAATAATTGTGAAAAAAGATAACCTGTAACTTTTTCTATAGATAAATGAGTCTATAATGACTGTTGCGTTGACAGCAGGGAAAAAGAACAATGCTATTCATACGCCTAGTAGATTTCATATTACACGATTGTTTACCGTAATTGAATATTGTATGAATAAAAAAAAGTCGTGACATCAATATAGTCCATTATTAAAAGTTTTTGATTTAAGCTACCGATAGCATCACATACCTCGTGTTTCATGATTCAAGTAACTATATTTTTTTATCACAAAAAAATCTACCAGATACTTTTCGTGATAAGTGGATTATTTGCCAAGCTTCATTTTACTGAATTTTTTATGTCATTGGTAATCAAGACATTTTCCATTATTCTCGTTCGATGACTACCAATATACAACGCATTCGTTCTCTTATCATGTTGTCATCAAATGACGAAATTTTTTAAGCTATAAAATTTTTTTGTAGGTGTTCTCTGACTTTGATCATATATCGTTGAATTCTATTCTCGTAAATGCCATATTAATAGTATCTCCAATGAAATCGCATAAAAAAGTTGCAAATAAAAACTGCTTTTCTTCCTTAGTTCTTATCAATTGCGTATTCATTCAAAACAAAGACATAAAGACGTCAGTGTTTGATATCATTTCAAAACTTGTAATATGAAATAATCGATGGTAAGTTTTGTTTTACCGTTGACTGACAATTTCATTGACTGAAATTACAAAAGCAAACTGTAAAATAGATATTCTACGTAGTCCTATACACAGATCGATTTAACATACCGACGATCGGATAGACTTCTACAGGTACGAAGAATTATTTTACAATATTGTTTGTAGCTATACTAGTTTCGATGAAATTACTATTCTTTTCTCTTTTCTCATCTTCCCTTCTCCCACGCAGATAAAGGTAACTTTATCAATGGGATGCATTCCCTTGTGCATGATTCAACGTATTTCCTTCATGCAAAACATAGAAGCTTTCCTAAGAAATATCTAAGTGTGACATCATAAAAGTACTGAATATATATATATATATATATATATTATTTATTTTAGATTTTTATTCAATAAATAAAAGCCATGAACCTTTGTTTAACTATTCAACTATTTTTGATATTTTCACTCCTCATCACACTGTTATCTGGTCGAGCTTTATATTACGATGAGTTAAATGAGGATACTAATGCAAAATTATCGTCAAGTGAAGAAGCAGGTATGAAATGATTACAATTACATGTTTTTTTTTATTTTTCATTTTTCATTTTTTTAGAACTTCGAGATCTTAAATCACGATTATCTGATTTTCTGAATGGTTATGATAATCAAAATGAGAAAACGCATGATTCATCCTTTGATTCCTATGAAGAAAAACAATTTCATCAGCGGTCATTATCACATGGGTCTAAAGATGCTAGCACGATATCAACTCATACTCGACAAGCATTAATTGATATTCTTCAAAAAGCTTTGGATCAAGGATGGAAACCTAATTTAAAACACTATATTCCTGCAACACGTTTCGGCCGTCATCGACGGTGACCTGTCACATTTTGAATTTCTTTTTCTTTTTGTATATATAGATATACATATATATATATACAAAAGTTATCAAACAGAAAAGAAAGATTCGTTTTGTTGACTGTCAGATTCAAATATAATGAAGTTAAATGATAGATATTTAGAATAATATGAGCAAATAAAAGTGTTTAACGGATTTTATGTCTATCAATAATATCGCGACCTGTTATAGTTGCATCCAATGTTGTTGTTTTTTTTGTGAAATTGTCTTGTGAACAAAAGTAAATCAATAAATTCTCATCAAAAGATCATCGAACAGTGACCTGGCATGAACAAAACGTCTGTGAATTCACGATATAAGATCGGTTGTGGAGGAGGATGGAAAATTAGTCGAGTTTTTTTTTCAAAAATATTCTTAAATTTAAACGTCGGATTTTGTATTCATCCATATAAAATATGAAATGGGAAAAGATATAATCTCTGGAATTCTTTTCTTTAAAAATCGTCATAGAAAAGAAGTCTTATTTCATTATTTTGTCTATGAATAATAAGCTTTATTTTGAATCTCAATACTCCATAGAGAATATGTTTTATGTTCTATTCTATCCATTTAAAGGTGAAAGAGCAGGTAAACATTTGGTCAGACTATTTTACCATTATATAATATCAAATGACATGTTTTATAACAGTTATGGCATTTCAATCTTCAATAAATATTATGAATAAGTTACAAAAACAATTTTTGTATGAATCAAAATGTATTCTGTTATTAGTTATCTATGAATGATGCTGTATATATCACGTTCTATTATAAACAGTAGGCGAGACAATCTATATACTGGTGTAATCTATAATGAATTCAAGTCCACAACATGTCTTTTATAAAACTAAAAGAACGAAAATATTCAGTGGGCGGCCAAAAAAATGATAGCTTTCACAGGTTATTTTTTTATCTCACCATGCCCGTTCGACGAAGAATGTGGAAGGAGGAGTCTGAGTAGATAGTGATAAAATATCAGTATAGGGTAAAACATTTTTTCAGACATAAATCTTCTACAAAGTTTTAACAGAAATTTTATTCTATTCTTTAATTGTTTTATCAAGTACAACGATTGCATTAAAATAAGTCGAAGAAATAATCAAATTCTTGAACATCATCCGACATAGCTGTTTTCCATATGAATTTTAATTGCTAGTATTAATCGATTATAAATTGTTTGTAGACTTAAATAAAAAATCACTACATCACGCTAAATGTTTTCTTGTTTATTCAGCTTAGATTTATCACCGAATAAGAACTGAGTACAACTTAGAGATCCTCATCAGAACGACTATAGTGAATAATCGTTCATCATGTCCTCTACAATTTTATTTAAGAAAGTCGATGATATCATGATCTAGAATATTTTTTTAATGACATCATAGTAATAGCCATAGAAATTTTCATCGAAAAATATTTATTATTTTATTTCAAATAATAGTTCTTTTAGATTTATTATGTAGGAAAAATAATTTCAGTCAGAATTAAACCTTGGAAACAAATGATTTATCGATTAAAACGAAAGTAAGCATTTATGGAATAATGATTAAAGAGTGACTGACGTTTTTTATATATATTTGCAACAGGAAAGAATAGAATCTTTCTTTTTTTTTTCTTCTACAACATCTTAGATCAAACCATGAAAAACTGAAAAATATAACGGAAAATGACTTCAGCGTTTCTATTTTTGTGTTATGTTCAATAATAGTTTCAGAAACATTTCGACAATATTTCGTCATGTCTTATTTCGATCAGTTTATCTTTGTGCTTCGTCGTTTAGTACGAGGATATGTGTATGTATTGGCCATAGGTTCTGACTATTGCAGACATCTTGAAGTTGCAAAAGATATTTTTAATCTTAAAAACATTGCCTCTCGTATGATTGGATTTAAGATTCATTTGAAACATTATTGAACTGATTGTTCGGTAACAGTCAAAAACGTCCCTAAAAATGTCCTTTCAAAAATCTCCCCAGATTTTCGTCCCCATGACAAAATGTCACTGAAATATTGTCCCTCACAAAAATGTTCACTGTAAAAATGTCCCCAGAAAAAATGCTCCAGGTAAATAAAGTCCTACAAAAAAACTTCCCTTGATGTAAGGTTTTCGTTGATAACTTATTTTTTATTGTTCAATTACTGAAATAAAAAAAACACCTCGCCTTCTCAAAGCTAGTCAGTTTGAGAGATTGGATGACAAGAGACCGAAGGAATAAATGTCGAAGGAAAAAAATATAGAAGAACAAAATGTCGCAAATTTCAAGATGTCAACATGAAACAATATTTATTTTCTTTCGTTCTATATTTATTAAAACCACGCTTTCGAACTCTATACGTTGATCACTTTTCTATTGCTAATTTTAATCATTGACTTGTTTGTACCCGTACCGTCTATCTAGCAATAGACCGAGTCCCTTTTATGAAAAGCTATGTGAGCTTTTGATTAATAAATGAAGATAATAGGCATCATTCGGACGTATCAGTCACATTTTGTTCATGTAAAAAGATAATAAATCTTGTTGCATCAAATCTCACGATCTTTAGACAGATATATTGGTAAACGTCTATGATAGTCCAGGACGAAGCTGCCCAATCAGATGCCAAGAATCCCAACAAGAACCTGTCGGAACTTGTCGGAATTCTTGGTATTCCGACAGGGACCACGGTCAATCAGACAAATTTCAAAGGATTCCTATCGGATCTGTTAGTTTTCCGATTTGATCCAATGGCATCCGCAACTCGGATCAGTCGTCATGGGTCGTCTGTAAAATTTTTCAAATGTGAAGCCTCTCTTCATTATTCATCCTATAATTTTCAACAGCTTCACAAATAAATCAACACCAATAAGGTATTTCATTGTTGTTTTTATAATGATTTTCTCGCCTTGCAGACACATACACCTAACAAATGAATTTTTTGATAAGACCCTTTATTTCGTATAGGGGAATACAGTTGTGTTGAACAAAAATAATTTTTCATGCAGAACATGAAGATCTTAGTTTTCGACATTTATTTTTCGACGCTTTTTTCTTCGACCTTTCTCATGCATACTGTTTGAGAAGGTTCGAACCTAAAACCAAACATCCGTATTTGACATCACTCCAATGAATTTCATTCCAAGATGAACTGATAACTTTTTTGGGATAGGGGGAGGGGGTTCTAGGGGGTCTTCGATGAATTCAGAATTTAAGTGAATTCATCGAAGACCCCATAGACTCTCCCCCCCCCCGTCCCGATCACAAAAATAAACATGCCCATAGAGGGATATACATATATATGAATTCGGAATTTATATTTAATCCTTTTAGTGAATAATCAGGAAGATCCCCTAGTCCCTCATTTCTTTTTGAAATGACAGGTCATTTCTTTGCGACGATTTCACGTTGAAATCATATACCTCATCGTATGGCAACGAGAGAACATTTCACATGACTATCAGTTGTTGTGCTTAACTTTCTTTATTTGTTTCATGTGGAAAATGATTTGGAATTTTATTCTTTCAAGTTTTTTTTTGTTTAAGATTATGCCCTGTACTTAATTCTATGGTACACTTAACCCCTATTTTAGAAAAGAATATCTAGAAAACAAAGGACATTTTTGCGGAGGACATTTTTTAGATGCATTTTTAACCCTATTCGACTGTTCAACGTTGGAATATGGCACAGACGTTTTAAACAGTATTGTTTTATTGATGACGTTTGTTATTCAGGAAAAATTCATCCATGGATTATAATGAACTCGTTGAAATGATGGTTAAATAATTCGAGAAGAGCATGAATCATTAGACTGTTGATTATTTATTATGATGATGGAAAAAGTGTTCATGCACGTATTTACAACTATGGTGTCAAATGTCACCTCCACGTTCTGTTTTCAGTGTCATTGATGGCAAGTCAACGTTTGTTCAGTGATTCTTTTTCTTGCGGGCAGGAAGAAATAAAAAATGATCGACTTGTTTCTTTTTTTTAGGCAAAGAGACAGAAAACTTTTATATTATCATGAAAAATAAATGCTTGGAAACCTTATAGTGACTATGAAAAGATCTATTGATTATTAGTCAACCACAGTTGCTCTGTGAATCACGATCTAAAAAGAATGTTGAAGTGTATAGAGTTAAAATTTGACCCGAATTCCGCTCCCCCTCACAAATCATGACAGAAATTTTAATAAATTACTCGTCGCCGGCCGTGACAGACCACTTGTAACGAACTACCGCAGATCATTTGTAACTAACATCTAATTGGAACGTAAATACAATATTTTCTTGCTAAAATTCTATTATATAAAGTGACCAATGAGGGAAAGAAATATACTCCAATGTATATAACAAGACGTTTTTGGACAATAGCCAACAACAGCTACATCATGTTTCACATTTTAATCCTGCAGGGATTGCACTAACAACCTTTTTAAATCTGCAATACTTAACTAATGCTGAAATCGAATTAGTTCTTTCGATAGAGAGTTACAATTTATATGAATAGATCTGTGTAGCCGTTTCGAAAAAATTTGATAAACTAAATTATTAAAGTATTCTTTCAGTGGTGGAACCCTAACAATAGTTTCTTTTCTTTTGGTTATATTCGTAACTTTCTGTTGTGCATGATCAGCAATACCATGAACTGTATGATTGAATATTGTTTTCGATGAACTATTAAATTGTATAAGAAATTCAAGCATATAATCCATCAAATACAAAGATAAAGTAAACTTGATAAATAGTTTTTCAACGTTAATATTAATTTTTTATTTTCATCTTCAGATTGAAATAATACATTCATGAATATCAACGGTAGGTAATTGTTCATCAATGACGATTCGAGGTATAATGCTTATGCCCAAATATTTTCCTTTCAATCTTTTAATCCAATCTGAATCTACATCGCACGTACTTTGGACGACAGATTTTTCAATACTCATTCGTTGAATACGAAAACCTAAACAGGGCAAATTACATTGAATTATAGTTTAAATATTTTTTCCAAGATCTCAAACATGCTTGTTTCGCGGAGTATTTTAAAACACAGTTGGATACGAACATGGCCTAGCCAGAATGCATGTGTAACACAATGATTGACTTGTTTATCAGAATTAATTTCAATGGAATACATTTTTAATTGTTGCTGAAAGTGATTCTTTTGTTTATAAGAAAGTCATTGTTATTGTTTGCGAAATCATTTGACAAAGATGAATGTTGTTCCAATTTTTTTAAAGATCTCAATGGAGTTCTGCGATTACCATGATCTTTGACTGGTTGTTTAACATTCGAAAAATTTAAAACCATATATGTTATATGAGATAACATACATTGTCCAATCAATTAGAAGAACCTGTTCAAAGTAATCGATGTCTATTAACTTTGTCTATCGTAGGGAAAAAGTTTTTAATTTTTTTATTGAAGCATAGACTGTATCGAATTTGTCTGTTAAGCGACAATGACAGAAGTAAGTGAAAGTGGAATTCTATCAAAGAAAAAAATGTCGTGATTTAAGAGAATCATCTCTCGCATTAGTATTTCCCAGTACAATGATCTTGTTATGGTTAAAATTTTCACGAACAACTAATCCTAGTGAGAAATATTGGTACTGAAAATTTGAATCCGATTCTATCTAACCAGTATAGACCGGCCCGCTTACTGGCAGTTCTTGCGTGGTGTTCACAGGATTCGTTATAGTTCTGTATTTATAGGAAGAAAGTATGAAGTTTCTGGTTTTGTCAAAGTTAATATACTACTATATCTTCAGTTTTTCTCTGGTTAAAGTTTTCAAAGTTCACGTCTAATCATTTTCTCATCATCATTTAAATAGCTAACATGTTAAAATTAACAAAAATATCAACTGAAAAGTCCGATCGGTAAAAGTGTCTTGTCCAATGAATATCTGTAAAGCTGATAGATTTAGAAAAGAAAATCTGTTCGGATGAAGAATAAGTCTATTTGACATGAACCATTTTATATACATATAAAAAATACAACAGTAAACTTGTAACTATATGAAATTAAAGTAGATCTTTTAAAAGTCCATCCTAGATGACGTAAATGTGTGCACTTTACATTAAGATGTATTCAATGCTTATTTCAATTGAAAAAAATTGACAGTCTTTGAATAGCAAAATGACAAAGAAACGTTGTTCGAGAACATAATATTAGAGTTGAAATTTGACTCGATAATTTAGTTAATTAGGAGATTATTCGATATCGTATAATTTTACGATCATGAAATCAGATTCTCAGTATTGAAAATTGTTTTGAACAACTATGAAAGAATCCACACAATACAAATCATATTTGCTTGCAATGAATATTAGTCAGCGAGAAAAAGATGTAACAATGCAGCGTTGATATTGATCTATTTTTAATACAAATCTTCATTCGAAATAAAACATACAGGATACGAAGTCTCAAGCTTTTGGACATTGAAAAGCTACGATTTAACCGTAACTGCTAATTATATCTTTGTATAAGAAATAAATAATCTTATATGTGTCATTGAAAGTAGTATAAAATACGATAGACAATAGTATAGTAAAGGACGCTTTAAGATACAACTTTAAAATAGTCAAATTTCTGGAAATTGATGTGAGATATTACCGTTGATGTAAATATTTGATAGCTCTAGTCATTTCGAAATATTAAGCAGAGCTGTGTATGATTTCAGTGTTTTGACGACATGTATTTTTTCAAGCTTTGGACATAGATTTCATCTCCACAGGCGAACTTCCAATCTAATATCCTTGATTATTTTCTACATAATGATTGTAAATGAATCGTCGAAGATTATAAATTGCAGAGTCTATTGCTTGATACAAGTTATAAATGAAACGATGTTGAGAGTATCGATCAACGCAGTCATCCATAAGATTTAGCATTGACCACGAGATTGTGCCCATACGACGGTATATATTTGCTAAGAATTATTATTTTTATTTTCTAGGACTACAGATATAAAATTGATACAGGACTATGCATCCATTTATCTTCCATTCGTATGTTCTTTCTGTAATAGATTAGTCTATCCCTCAATGTATTGAACGATGAAGATCAAGGATAGTGTTTTTTGGTTGAACTACTCAATTGTCTTACTTGAAATCGTATAGATAAGTGTATGTTAGAGAAAGTCTGCCGGATATCTTTCCAATATTTAGATATTTACATCGAAACTTGTTGATACTTTATCGAATAGACAAGTAATCTTACTAAATTGTCGCTGATGTTGATCTTGTATTTTGCAACATCAAAATCATCTTCCTTGAAAAGATACGAGTGATTCATTAGTACAAAGTTTACGTATCAAGCCCGATTCATTCGATCATTTGAACAACAGCAAAACGGTATTAGTCAGAGATAAGTGACAGGAAATAATAGAGCTACAGCTTGCGTTGTTTCGTCATTGTAATGAACATTTTGTTCATTTATAATTTTGAAAAAAGCAAACCTCATTTTAAGTTTCACAGTTTTATTTTTTATTTTGTCTAAAAATACAACATTCACACGCAAAGAGCAAAACTGATCGATAGTTCCAAAAAACAATTTCTAATAATTTGTCTCTCGCTATGAAATATTGTCTTCCGTACGAACGAAATTCATGTAAACACAGAAAAAAAGTAAAAGAAAAAAAAAACATATCGAGTATTATTTAAAAACAAGATGAAAAGATATTTAACAATAAAAATGAAAAAGAAAGTGAGAGTTATTATTTTTGTTTTGATCAACAATCAGAATCATTTGTATTTATGCATTTAATTGTGTTGGTAGTGATGGATTTTGAAAAAAATTCATTCGATGTTTTTGTGCTCGAGAATCAGTAACCTGAAAAACAAAAAGATTGAATGGATATTGTTTTTTATTACAAGAACAAAATGAAAACAAGATTGTTGATTTTTACCATTTTTTGTAATTCAGCTAACTCCATAGTTAATGTTTTTATAGCTTTATTAGCATCTTCCATTTGAAATTTTAGTATTCGACTATCCATATCTTCTTTATTTTTGTCTTCTTGAATATCTAAACTGCTTGTACGCATACGTGGAAACCAATCAAGATTTCTTTGCTAAAAAAATAAATAAATAGAAACGCGAGAATTCAAATTTATTTTGTTTTTCTCTGTTTATTCGAATAACAAACTTCGATCATTTCATGAACATAACTCTCGGGTCCGGTATATTCTGTTGGATCTTTAACATTTATCAATACCATAAAGTAAACATAATTCCACATATTATGAACTTTACGGATATGATCTTCGAATGTAACATGTTTATTATCAAATGATTTACGATCAAGTCCTACAAATAAAAGAAATTTTCTTATAAGAAGAAAACAAAAAGCATGCATAGAATATTTTACCACAAATAAAACATGTATTGCGCAAGATTTCATCATTTCGTTGTTTTTCTGTACGTAAATCAGCAAAATTATCAATAATAACACCAAAAATTAAGTTTAAAGTTATAATTATAACAATGAAGAAGAACATCATGTCGTAAATAACACGGAAGAAGTAGAGAGGCTCCTTAAAACAAAATGAAAATAAATACAATGTTTTTTCCTCCGACGCTAACTAAAACCTGTTCATATACGTGTATATAGTTATAAAGAATCGTTAAAATGTAGAGACAACATTTATATAAAAAAACTATCCTAACACCTGTTACTATTTCATTAGAGAGTATCAACTTTAAAGATGTTTTCTTTTTTGAGATAAACCGAATTTAGATTCGACGTAAATATGAATATTTGAAATTAATATTCAATATTGTATTTTTAAATTCATGATCTAGGACATTTGAATGATGTATCTACTATTCACATAACTAACTGCTCGGGTATATATCGTTTCAACATCAGATCTTGTCTAGATCAAAGTTTCGATGAGTTCAAAATATCATCGACTAATTGAAAAGACCTGGATGCGTACATAAATTGTATCCTGTTGTACGTGACTACCAAGTAATTTTTATCTTTCGAAACAATAACTATCCATGTCTTAGTGCTCTTTCTGCTCAGCAAAATAGAATGAAGATATAGAACAATAGGTAAAGTTCTACTATTTCACAAATGTTAGGGCTGTGTAATTGATAGGGCTTTTTATGAACATATACTAGAAAATACAATGTTGTTTGATAGTACAATCTAGAAAAATCAATGATCACTTATCGGTGAATTTCATCGGTTTTCTTTCTAGAGAAAAATTATCTTTTTACAAAAGTACATTAATGAAAACAATAATTCACTAGAAAGATATGTTTTAGATGTTATTTGATAAAAGGTTAATTAAAAGAAAGGAAAGAAAAAACAAATTAAGTGTGCAGGATGAACATTAACAAATCATCAAATGAGCAACTGTTGAACGGTGCATGTGAAAAAACAGGGCATACACACCATTCATTCGACTCTTATTATCCACAAAGGCTTTCTTTTTGAGTAATTTCCTTTATCATACTCATATGTAAAACGATATGCTCTTTCACATGTCTTTTAATTAAAACGAATTAATTAATTAATTAATTAAAAGGTAATTATTGAATATCTTTCGAACGATATGATAAAATTGTCGGACAACTTCAGAATAGACTCTGAACTCCAAGCTACATCTAAGGTAAAATTTTCAATCAGATGGAATTCCAAAAACTTTCTTGCGAAACATTGACTTCATTTATAAGCAAGCCAGTGTAGAAATAAATCCTGCTATGCTATCATAATACTGGCACTATGAGGAAGGATTTTTACAACTCGAATTCTTTTCCAAACTTTTTGTTTGATTATGAGGATATCTTTTCTGTAGTACTCTCATACTGTATCGAGTCGTTAACGCCAAATAAACTCAATTTATTTAAAAGTCGAAACATATTCATGAAAAATGTTCGATAAATATTTTCTAGCTTCAAGAGTCGTCTGTTAGATGTACTATCTAGTTTTCGAAAATAGTGTTTCAATTCGCAGACTTTTCAAATTGAAATGCTTGCAATGGAAGTTGATATCCTGTTTTGAGTCATGTCGCGAACACTAATATTTTAATCTTAATACTGACAAGCAAGGATCACTGGGGCTGTTTTTTGAGGGTGTCTAGAGTAACTTAACATGTGTACAGAATAGAAAAAGTCACGTATAGATTAGCTGGCTGTCCAGAGATATTAGGCACTTCAATTTTGCGAAGTGACATCGCTAGCAAATAATTTTACCTGTATGCCGAATATCTCATAAAAAATAGGCCGGCGCGAGGCTGACGACTTTTTCTTTGCCATTTCATTACCCATCGGAGATTATCATAAGATAAAATAACTAATCATAAAATATTCATACATCTTGTTAGATTACTGAGTTGCTATCATCTGAAACTGAATGTATCCTATCATTTTTCTTCATGCAAAGGAAATTGAACTCATACACTTTCTAATACTTTTACGTTAATTTCATAACTGAGACAATAGAAGAAAAATCAATTTGTTATCTCTATATTTACTTGACTAGACGGTTGCCTAAGAACATCACCAATGCCACCACCATTTCTTAAACCTTTATTGAGTGTTGTAACAATACACATGAACAATGTGTCACAAGACCGTTCAACTTCTTCACCTCCAACTTCTTCTGACAATACATCTGATGCTTTGGTTGTGCGACGAACTTTGTTGGCTAACGATTCATCGGTGCAATTATCTTTGGTGCAATATTCATTATCAATAATGCTTGGAATGGTAGTAGCTAAAACAAAAACAACAGACGATTCACTTTCGATCAAATAGTTCGGAAAAATATATAATTCAAATAATAAGAATAGATATGAATATCGTATACGAATAGTAAAAGAGAAACATATAATTAACATAAACACGAAACATTAACAACGACAACTTGACATACGCGTCAATGTCATTGCTCTCGGAATATTATTTGATCGTCGATGTCGATGATGCGGGTATGTTGAATGTGATCTTGTTTGAATATTTGTTAAAAAATCATCACGGAAAAACATAAAACCCGCAACGGAAAAAAGATAAATAAGTATAAGTGCAAGCATCATTGTCAACATGATGGACTTCCCATTGCGTGTTACAGATTGTGTGACTTGAAATAAGGTTGCATCTCGAAAAATCATATCAAGTAACTGGAAAACAGAAAATTAACTTTTTACAATGTATGAATGAGTTTATTTTTCATGAAAACAATAAATAGACGTATAAAACGAAGTAACAGAAGCAATAAGCAAGCGAAATCAGTAAAGAAGAATTCTTCTATTTAACTTACTTAATGTACCCGTATTATTTCCATCAGCAGAGCCAAGTGATTTCGTATTAACTTCCATGAGAAAATCATCTTGGATAAATAAGTAACCACATATCGCAAATAGATATATGATTATAACAGCGAATACAGCTGTTAATATAACTGATTTAGCATTGCGTACAACACATTGAATTACATTCCATAGAGTATCTTCACGATAGACAACATCGAGTAACTATGATATAATCAATACATTACAACATCAATTAAATTGAGTAAACTCAAAGGAAAATTTAGGTGTTCAACAGAAACTTATCATAGTCTGATTTTCTTCTATTTTTCTGAATAGAACACGTGATCTATTTTTCCGGAATTAGCTATGTTGTTACTTTTTATGGTTTCACAGAAGATTTAATCCTATTTTGACTAATCAAAAATTACTAACTAGAATAAGGAATATCAGATAATGAGCCAAAAGTTATCAATACGTGTTCGAGATGTTGTCTCCTTTCGTAAAATTGAATCACTATGGTATAAGAAGTTGAAAATAGATTTTTGTATGCAAGAACGTAAACAAATCAGTATAAGTCGTATTGAGTGTATCTCGAAAGAATTTTTGTAACGCATCTCTGATATTGAGATCAGTAAATTCTCAAGAAAAATGAAAGATAATAGTAAATATAATCTATGAATGACTACTATGGACCGTTGATTTCTATCATATTATCTATTATTATACGAAGTCAATTGTACGTTTCGTTGAGCGAAATTCTCTCTCTGTGTAAGGATTTCTATAATTCGTATTCCTTTTGTTTTTGGAAGGCCCAATTCAAAATAGAAAAAAAATCCAAATAATATTCTACCAATTGAACAAGAATGAAAACATCTTATGCTAGTAACATTGCTTTTGGTATGACTACAAAAAATAAGTGTACATTTTGTTTCTTGACTTTCCTGTCATTGTTTACAATAAATTCACGCAAAACTAACTAATCTGATAATTAAAAACTAACTGTCATCGATTCCAATGACAAAACTTTAATTATACTAATCTCTTCGATATTAAATCTGTCTATTTTTTATCTAATCTTTCAATGCTACTTTCTATTGATAAGCAATACAAAAACACTTCATAGAACAAATCGACAACAAAGCGACAAACATCGATTATATTCATATGTACTTGACAACTTACTAATAAACTGTAGAAGAATTCATGGGCACAAAGACCGAGTACACAAAGTAATAAATATCCGACATGATAGACAAGTTCAAAATTAGATAAATTTTCATAACGTGATTTTGAAAATGTTCCATTATTACCCATGAAACTAACTAAAAATACACCTTTATTTAAAACCTAAAACAAAAAAAGAAATAACACAATGAAAATTTGTTAAAAATAAATCCATGAATTCTACTTGTATCGCTCCCATTAACCATAGAGTAGGTCCGAGGCCAACTGAATAGATTGAACGTAAAATACCAGCAACAAAAAACATACGCATGGATGTGACATTTGGTTTTATTAGAATAGCGATCAATGTTATGAATAATGCACTCCATATAGCCGCTGAAGCTCGTGGATTAAGGTCTTATATTGAAAGAAGAAGGAAAACACAAAGAAAAAGATGAAATTTTCTTCTAGTGTATTTGTTAAACAATAATTCTTATTATACCTTTAAGACCTTTATTAAATGGATAAAAGACAGCAACAAGTATATTGATTAAAACAGCAAAATTAAATGATATATCACTCCATAGAGACATATGTGATGAAAACCAATATAATGTTGGTTGATGGCGTAATTTTCTTTGCCATTTCATTTCTTCGAATATTTCAGGGAATTTTTCAAAGAAATCTTTTACTTTAGAACCTTGCTCATCTTGTTCACATGTTAGGAAGACTTTTTGTTTCTTTTCCATGGTTAAAAATTCACATAATTGTGGAACAGGAAAAACAACTACAATGAATTGTGGTTTTTTAAATTTAGACAAGAAGAAAACACATAGAAGATATTAATAACATACTCGGTTCTATCGATCGATCATGTCGAATAATTTCGATTTCAGCTGTATGTTTATGATAATATGATAGTGCTTCATCATTTAATGTTCGATGTTTCATCAATACTTCAAGTTCACGATTATGACGAGCAAGCTAAGAATTAAATAGAACGAAAATAATATGCATTTAAATGAAAAATCTAAACCATCTCCAATATTCATCTTATAGTGCAGTAATTCAATAACCTCCCATTATCCCTGAATAAGCTAGAAAAATTGCAAGATATATGCACACACACATATATATATATATACATTTAGAAAACGAAACAAAAATCCTTCCTGTCTACATGATCTCAGTGATTGAATGATTCCTTTTCTTAGTACCTGAGAATGGTTGTGCATTTGTCGTACAATATGAAAACACAAAGATATCGAAACGCTTTATAACTCTAACAAAACCTATGAAATAATGAAGCTATATACTTGATATGCAAGAATATATATGTTATGGCCAACACTTTGGGCGACATTGTCTGAACTTTCATTTCCATCTTCGTCTGGTAAAGCTTCATCATTTTCGGCATTTTGTGAACTTTTCTCTACCAGTTCTTCTTGTTTACCACGAGAATAGATTTCACAACCAACGTCAAGCTAAAACAAAAGGTCAACATTTTTCCGATTGTCGCATTTTTCATATGAAATAAATATTTTGAAATACCAATTGCGAAACGGGAACGATGTTTCGAAGAATACGTTCAGCATTAGTACTGTCATCTCGACTTTCCATTACAGCTAAAAGTAATTTGGAAGCATTATCCTAAAAAGAATACGATCGATATTTATTCATAATACAACAGAAACAAAAAAAAACTCAAATCATGATAGAATTATTGAATTTACTTTTAGTTCGAGTACAAGATCATAATTTTTTTGATTTAATGGCGTTATATCATTTAGAACAATGGCAATAATTATATCAATGCCATTTGATTCATGATTAACAATAGCATCTTGATTATCACGGCATGGTCCTTGACAATATTCAGTGAGCGTATTCAATGCTTGATTGATTAATTCAACATTATCTTCATTGATATAATTTCCTAATAGACCAAGTAAACCTGTTTGTGAGCCACAAATAGCATCGAGAAATTTTAATGTTTCACAAACGAGATTGTAATTTGTCTTGTTATTATCTTGTAATCGAAGATAATTCTAATAAATTAAATTTTAATAAAACAAAAACAAGATATGAAAATATAGAAGAAACAAAGTAAAATATCAACCTGAAATTCAGGATTATGATTTTCACAGAGTAATTGGAGAAAACGTAATATTGGTTGCATTATACGAATTTCAAATGGAAGTTTATAACGGCGATTTTGTGATCTAAATAAATCAATAATATTTTAATATGTGTGTGTACTCAGATCCAATATAGGATATATCATGGAATTCTTGTATCCTATCCTAATATCTCTCATAATGTTTTAAGGAAGTAGAATTGAGTGCTGCACAAGCAAGACATTGTATTTCTCAGCTATCTTTTCTTATTTCAAATGAAAAAATTTACAATAAAGTGAACATGGGAATATTTCAAAATGCATGATCTTAGTAGACCAAAAGTAATGCATAAGAACGCAGTGCTCATTAGATTCTCGATGGATAGATATGACTTTCTATTCGGTTTTGAACTAGTTACTACGAAAGAACTGTAATGAGCCTAGACGAGAACAATTTCATCGTACTCGTACAAACTGTATACCGAATTGTAGAACAATTTTTCTCTATGTCTTATCTAGCTCAGAAATAGTTTCTTTGCCTCATCCTGAGCTTAACTGTTTTTCTTCGATATCTAATTCAGTATTTATAGGATATGATTTCTTCTATTTGTTGGTATAATGTTCATGTAGAAAAATCTGGACAAATTATTTCGTATTCATGTCAGGATATGCGTATGAATTGGAAGAATCCTATCTTAAAATTTGAAATCGATTTATACATGGATGATTTCTGTTATTGTCATTTACTTTGTAGACTTTCGTTTTGCCGTTAATTCGTCTATTAACTAGTCAAGAAAAGTTTCTGTTGTGTTACTTTCAATATCAACTATTCCAGTCGAAATCACGTTCGATAGTTATACACTTTAAGTACAAAAACATGCTAGCATTTCAGCTATTATTAGAGGAGATCATCGTTTTTATTTTTCTTAATGACATCCGCGTTAGTGAGAAATGCGATGAGGAATATTGCAAATTTTTAGCCGACTATTTCGTCCAGTAATAATTAATCAAACGGTTTTGTGCCATTGTTAAAAGATAGAGATTCTCTCATCGATTTTAACGAAATTTTTTCTTCTAAATCATCATGAATAATTGTTTCCTAACATCAAAGTTACTGAATATTAGATAAGCGTCAAATATTCATTATGAAATTTTCTGGTGTGTCAAATATAGTGCACCAAGTCGAATATTCTTAGTGTATATCTCTTGTTAGAATGACTGTAAAACATCTTACATAAACTCTCTATCCATCAGACTTAGAAATGTACTCTACTTGTCACTTCTTAATAGAGACGTTCTAGGGGAAAGTTTTCGTTTTTGATACCTAATTAATGAACATAGTTCTCTCCTTTTTCGAGTGTGTTCTAATTATATATTTTGGGGACTATTGAATAAATAACAGCGGCATCTAATTCTAGTGAAATACTGAGTGCTTCCTGTTTTTATAGCATCTAGCTGTGTTGACGTTACAAAGAAGTGGAAAAGATTCATTGGATGAAGGAATGTATACATATCGCAAATTTTTAGATATACATCATTCGGATGCATATTCTACATATGAGTATTTATTATTAAACCCTCCCTAGAATAAAAGACTACATTTGCAGAAGCTATGTAAGTTTCCATAATAGAAGGCTATGGACTTTTATTTTGGGATAAGGCTTGCTGTAAAACTACCAGGAAAAAAACTTCAAAGATTTTAACATAGCTCAGCTCGGTTTCTGTGTCAGACACAGAAATCGTTTAAAAATCAATAAAAAATGTTTTCATTAGAAAACGATTTTCAGAATTTTCATTCAATTATATACAATATTTAATACATTTAGAAAGGCTCGATGGTAGTCAATTGGTGGTTATCCCATACGTCATCTTTTAAGTTTCAAAGTAGATGGTAGTCTTTCTTTTTATCTCGTGCAAACTGTTCACACAAATTAGCTAGATTGCCATTCTATGTATGAAAATCTTACGGAAAATCAAAAATTTCGAATGATCCTGCTGTTGAATTTTTTTTCTGTTCTACAGGTGCTGGTTCTTGATAGGTTGTTGATGTTACAACTAATGCTTGAGGTTGTTCTTGTGTTTGAGGAACAGAACCATCATCTAAAATAATGTCAAGTTCAAATTCATTTAATTATAATGTATATATATATATATATGTATATATGGATCAACTGACTTGGCTCTACTGTACTGACACCTGATGTAAATGTTGCTTGTTGTTCAAAATCGAAATTATTCTCCGCTGATAAAAACACTGATGATGACTGTCGATCAGGACTCGTCGGACTTAGTAATGGTGATGCTGTACCAGATCTTGACGCACTGACAGCATCTTCGAGTTCATCTTGATTTTGATCCATTTCAGGTGTTACCGATGGCATACTTTTTAATGTTTTCTGAGCAATACACATTTTATCATAGAAAACTTGAAAAAATTTTTCCGATGCTGTTTCACATCCATGTAAATGACGAAAAATACTTGTCTATAGATATGATCGTGGTATTAATAAAAAAAACATTCATCATATATAGCAAATAAATCTAACCTGCACTTCGGTATTGCCACCTTCTAATAGTGCTATAGCTAAGTTAACACTTTCTTCAAGAATATTGATCGGTGATTCACTCATAAACAATTCTACAACAAGATCACTAGCTCCTTGTGTATTTAATTCATTTTGAGTTATTCTTAATCTTTCAAGAGCATCTTCTTCTGAAAAGAATTGAAAGAAAAGAAATGTTTTTTTAAAATTCTACATCCTATTTTAAATTTTCTTTTTCGAAACCTTTTAATGGTTGATGGAGTGATTTTAAATATTGTTTATCATCAGAAAAGTATCTTCGAAGTAATTTTAATCGTAGATTTTGTCCCTAAAAAAGAATATATTCGTTGTTTTTAAATAACATCACACGAATTATTCTATTGAATCATTGAATTAAGCTAAGCAAAGGCTTTATACCCTTGTGTCGTTTTCGTAATTGTTTTTGACCATTGATTTGAGTGCATGCATAATGCGCAAACATAGGCTTTCCTCTGCTTGTGTAAGCAAATATTTGGCATGCTGTATCAATCTAAATAATACAGAACAGCGGAAAAAAGCAATAGCAATACAGTGAAAAACAAAAGAAGTAATATAGCTTTGCATCTCGAACACAATAGCAATAGCAGACATATTTAATCAACCAAACTACGGCTTTATTCGACAAATGATTATAGAACTTGATTTTCTAATTACAAATCAATATGAGACATTGTCTTGTTCTACCTCATGATTTGTTTCCCAATGAAGAATCTCTTTATGCTGCATTGTACGAGCATAATCGGTTAGGAGATTGAGCACATGAAAACTTAATTGTTTTTCATGATGCTTTATTAACATCATCGTTGTATGATTAATTAGTCTAAAGAATGTTTTAGATGGATAAATAATAAATAATGTATGTATATACACACATATATATATATGTATATATATATGTTCTAGTCGATGATATTACGAAGCATTTTAGAGTCACAATAATGATCTATTGTAAAGCAATACTACATACTTGTGTACAAATGTTCCACTGAGAAATTTCGAACGAGATTCACTTGTTTCAGAAAAGAGTGCATGTGGAGCTCGAATAACATCCACGAGTACACTAACTTCTGCTTGAATAAGTGGATTAAGTCTATTACTAACTTGAGATAGATAATCCTATACAAAACCAAAACATGTAATTCAAGTATTTTTCTAATGTTCAAAATTGCTTTCTTTACCACAAAATTATCAATAACACGTTTATGTTCCACATCTTCTAAATGATCATGTCGTTGCGTCGTACTATGTGCAGTATCAACGCTATACATGCGTTCTGATGTAGCACTACGACTTGTACGACGTGAACGAGTAGATGCATCAGCAGATGAACTACTACTGGAACGTAAAAAGTGACTAAGACCGCGACGATCAGCTAAAATGTTAACAATATTTTTAAAAAACAAATACGTTCTAATCTTATGAACGTTGAACTCGTTTTGTTTTTTATTACCGATCAATGATAAAATGTGAATACATCTATCAACACGTTCACGTTCGGATGTTGTTAGCCATGGTGCATTTATCAATCGAGCTAGATGACTATACAATGATACGAGTGTTGTGTTGCGATGCTTAAAATAGAGAAGAAAAAAGTTTACGTACGAAAAGAAAGCAAAAAGAAAAACAAATGTATTAATTTCAATATGTTTGTAAACTTAAATCATTATAAAGGAGAGAAGAAGGCATACAAACCAAACGTGCAGCGATACACAAGATGCGCAAGTTTTATTCTATCGCTGAGATAAGAGAAAGGATTGAAGCTCTTGGGTCAAAATGTCATACAGATTACTATTTTAGAATCATCCCGATAGTTCTTACCTTTAATTCACCTTTATCTATAAGCTGCAAGAAGAGAGCAAAATATGAAAAAATTAAAAAAATATGCCTATTGAAATGAACATGCACTGTTATATTTAGTTTTTGTTTGTTATTAAGTTTCTTTTTTCCTTTTTATGTAAACCAAGTATCTCCCGCATAGCAATCATTATAGATGATGCAATTTCTGGCGACTGACAATCGTCTAGCATATACTGACCATGAGAAAGAATATCTCACCTTATCATCTACCTACACATTACAACAAATATGAAATTATTTTATTTTTTCGAATAAGAAATAAATCATTCGAAACATCGATTGAGTATACGTAACAAGTTTTAGTCATTATTTTACCTGTGGTGCCGATGCTTGTTCGAAGAATGGTGAATTAAAATATTGATTAATTAAATCCATTACTGTATCTAATATATATTTCTGTAAATGACGACGTTCAGCAATCTTAGTTATGAGCTAAAATTCGGAAAAAAACAAAAATAGGAAATTTTCGATTTTGATGTTTGTTTATATAGCAACAAAACGAAGCTTTTACAAATAACATGAACATTGATTCGACAGAAAGGAAAGACATTGACCTTAAATAGTGTCAACTAATTTGAAGTATTCGTCAAACGAAATTACGTTCATCTTATGATTAATTAATCTTGTAATATAAGTTCTGTTATATATTTTCAATTTTGAACGTTCTTTATCAACTAGCATTACAGTCAAGAGAAATTTACACTTTGTCCGAAGTACAATAATAAAGAATATCTATTAATACGATTAAAAGAGCCATCTTCGACGAATTGAATATGCGAATTTTTCTATTTTTTTAAAATAAATATTATTTCTTGTTGAGAAAGTGAGTTTCAGAAAATTTTAGTTTAACTTTAAGAATCGTTTTCTATGGGGTTTGAGTAAGTAATTACTCAGTGTATCAAATTCTGACCATATGTATGTACTTAAATATATCTTCGAACATTGTTTTGATCTTTTAGTTCGAAAACTTTGTCGGAACGAATACTTTTCTTATTAGGAACTGAATAATAATTTCATTGTCCTAGCAGTCCAAATATGAATATTCTACAAAAACTACATGATCGAATTCGAGAGTCTTTTGAGTTCTGTCTATCGTTTCATACGTCTCTTGTTTGACTTTCCTGGTTTCTATATCAAAGTTTATAATACTCTTTATTGTAGTTATAATGTAAGTCATATTAGAATATATGATCAGATTTTATGATTAATTCTATTGATTTATCTTTCGTTGCATCTAATTTAGATAGTTCATTTGTAGCCAAGTTCCGTAACAGAACCATACAATGAAAAGTAGCAAGGTAGTGTTTAAACAGTAGGGTGATTTGCAATGCATCTGATGAAAAGATGATAATATTGTGTACATTTGGTACGTTGTATCAATGGTACGATACAGTTAACGTACGCTTGATCAGTTATTTAGTATCTACGGTAAGTGTAATGGGGTGGTTATATGGTACCGTGTATGTACGGTGCAGCTGTGCTAGTATGACATAGTTCAACTTTGACTTATATCCTTATTGACATTTCAGAATGTAGATCAACACTCTTAGTCATGTCTTCAACTAAACATGAGTTGTTTTAGCCTAATTCATTGGCCTAAACATCCTATTTTATATGTTAGCACGCCAAGCCTACGCACATTTGTAAAGTTTGAATTCGAAGATAATCAGAGCATTAACAAGTCTAGTATGGTTCCATGATCACTCTACTATCTTTAGTTTGCAGATGTGATCTGTTGCGTGTATAGGAATTCTATTTGTTCATACGTTTCTTTGAATTTATTTATTGTTTATTGAAAAACAAGCAAGTATGATATAGAAAGGATTTTTCATCGTTTGAAAAAACTTTTCGTGTTGGTAAAAGCGAATTCTAAACTTTGAAAAATACAACTAATCCCAACACATAAGCCAAAGAAATTCAATCGAAGTCAAAATCACTCTTTTCTATTCATCTTCAATCTGGTGCCTAGTATTTCATTTATTGAAGCTAGGTCAATTCAATACTCTTTTGAATAGTAAACATCTGTTGCTATCGATCGATTCTACTTCTTGCACAACTACTTTCACATATACATCTCAATCTAGTTGTCAAGGAATCATGAACTGAATAATTATTCTCAATAATAATTAATGATAAAAACAAAAACGTTCGAATAGTTTCATTATTGAAAAAACTGACTTACTTTTTCAATATCTGGACAAAATGAATTTTCAATCAAAGTATAAATATGTTGACTATTGTAAATTTCTTTCATTTCAACTTCTGTATCAATATAGCAATGTGTTAAAAACGTAATATAGGCATTTTTAACCTAGAATATAATTCATTACAATGAGAGTAACAACTTAATTCGATATTAATAGAAACCTCCGGAGTACAATCAGGATGCGTAACAATTAAAACAATATCATCTAAGCCAATTAATGAATGACATTTTATTTCTGTTGATGCATTTTTGCCTTCAGTACACATGGCTAATAAATGAACGAGCTGTACGTGATAATTCAATAATGAATTGATATCTGAGCGTTCATTTTCCGATCGCATACGTTCAACAAGATCTGATAGATTTCCTTTTTCATAAAACATTAATACTTCATCCGAACTAACCAACTAAAATAAACATATGTCGAATTTATTAAATCGATTACTTTTTCTTCTTCGAATACATACTTCCGACATAACAATATCTTGACAATTTTTAATATATTGATTTTCAGCTTTTACTATTGTTTGTAGAAATTTCATATATAAAACTTTTCTACCATGTAGTTCAATCAAATGAACAAAATGTTGTACATGTTTTTCCGTTATTGTTTTGCATAGTTGTACATTATTCATAAATATATAACAACATGTTTCAACTTCTTGTTCCTAAACACACACAAAAAAAAGGAAGAGATGAAGATTATATGTGTATGATAGATTGTTATTTCGTTGTAAAATTTTACTTCTGATATTTGTTGATAATCGTTAAAATATAATTCATACAATTTTGCTTGATTGGTTGGATTATTATAACAAAAATATTGCAAAAGATTATGTGCTAATTTCATAATATGATTCATTCGAGTATCTTCAGCCTAGACGATTGATACTCAATGAATTATAAACTCAATCATATCTTTAGATTACTCTTTACTTTATCATAGGGAATTTTCAATAGATCAAGTACAACAACGTGTACATCCATGTTTCTTAATAAACGTTGTTCATTTTCTCGTGCACATAAGTTTCCATCATTACTCTCGACAACACATAATTTCATCATCCGACGAAGAATCTAAATATTCAATAGATTACGTATGCATATATGCATACTGAAAATTGTCTACTAATGATGTTTTTTTTTCTAAATTCTAACATATTACATTAGTTTTTTTAAAGCTAATTATTATAAAAGACATGCTAATTGCAATCTAAGAAAAAAGAATTTACGTATAGTATGTTTTTCTCTGATTAGAATGTAACATGCTAAGACACAAATAACAAAAAAAAGATCTAATTTTCATTGATATCTTTTTAAATGCATCTCTGCCATGCATCAAATCATGTTTTCGTTTTCTTCTTTTTAGAACGACAAGAAAGCATATTCAGGCTCATAATCACAATACAGTGAAAGTCAAAGAAGAAGTACAAATGTGCAAATTAACTGAATATAATATCAATATAAATATGTGAGCATAAAAATATATGTATTTCCCAATTACCGTATCAATGAATTTATGAATACCCTACGAAAACAGATAGATAGATAGATAGATAGAACCATAGACAGATGGACACACAGAGATATGAGTTGAATGATATTATATCAGATATTTCTTTATATCAGCTCGAAATCACCGAAACAAAAAACAAAAGAAATAAATTAATCACGAAGCAAATATAACTTGTGCCATGTTTGATAGTGTTTTAAAAGCTGAAGGAAATAAAAAGAAAAAAAAGAACTCTTTGTTCTTATGTACTAACCTGAAATATTGATGTATAACGATATGCAGATTCTTCACTAATATTTGGACCACTTATGTCGAATTCAGATTCGCCCAAAGCAGATGAAGTAGCTAGTTTCTTTATACAATAAAAATAAAAATAAAAAAGAATGAATGAATGATAATTCCAACATCATTTATTAACGACGATATAGATCGATGGCTTTATCATACTGATAAGTATGTACTCGATTCTTATTAACTATGAATTGTATCAGGATTAATTTTATTTATTTGTATTGACATTCATGTGACATAGTTAAATAAAATCTTATCAACGAATAGTGATGTCTGTAGGTTCTACATGATTGCGTGTGGATCGAGGGTCACTTGATGAAACTATTCATAGTCTTGGTTCAAATTCAGTGCAACTACAGTGCTGAAACAATTTCTTTGAGTAGAAATGCAATAGTCGTGTCGAAGATACGAAATATAAATATGTTTTGTTTTTCTTATACCCAATAACTACAGTAGTACAACTGAAACATCTTTCAAACTGCTAAAATATTTCAAAGCCAGCTTGGGTTAGATGAGTTCTAATTAAAAAATGAATCGTTATTCATTGAATTCATGTTTAATCTCTCTTTTAACTTGAAATATAACTAGACAATCTATATTCATTCCGTCAATATGAAGAATCCTTTTTAAAATCATCGTTGAACAATGAGTGATATTTTAATTTTATGTATACCTTTATTTCGAATTCATCGTCTTTCCTATCATCTTGATCAAGATTTCCTTCGTGTCCGCCACCTGCTGCTAATATACCATCTTTGCCTTTTTTATAAACCCATAATTCAGATTTTTCAACAAATAATCTTAATTGATCGAGATCTAATTTGATTTGTTTATAATTTTTAATATCCGTTTCACTAACAAGTAATTGTACTTGATTCAAATGTTGCAATGTTTCCTTCCGTTGATTAAAATGACGAAATAATAATGATAATGCACGTGATACTAATGGTTGATAATCATGCATAATTAAATTAAGTAAAACTTTAAGAAATGTTTTTCCTTTAGTATCATCCAAATCAAGATTTGGCTCATTGATAGATACAAAATTAGAATCAAATATACATTCAATATCCGAGGCTTGTAAATCTGTACCAATTGAATTCACTGTTGAATCTAAATGTTTCCAAAAAAAGAAATTCGTTGATTGAAATTTGAAAAGTATTTAGTTCGATTCCTCGAAAATTTCACTATGAAACACGATGTAGTTGTCTACTGTTTATTATAAGAACAAGATCTCATTCAAAATAACAGTGTTTAATCCTATGTCAATAGTAACTGTTGATATCTGTTAACAGGGGTCGAATGTGTTTTATTAAGATGTCGTCTGTCAGAGATAGTGATGTGTTGTTGAAGTAATGCCCTTTATATTTACACAATGGAGACGTTTTGTAACGTGTTTTTCAGGGTCAGTTATGATCTATCACATCTGTCCATTCTGAATTGAGACATACATATGATAGTGTTTACTATGATCTCAGTAGGTTCTATTCTCTATCATATATATATATATATATGACCTCTACTATTTTTTATGATGTTTTCCGTAAAACAGAAAAATAATTCATGAACTTACCTAAACGAACATATTTTTGTTTAAATATGGATATAAGACGCGAAATACGAAAATCAAGACGAATATCAAGAATGAATTCAAGGATTGCAATAACATTCATTTTAGTTTCATAGGCAAGATTATCCAGAACATCAGATGGTTGATCAGCTACAACATCATTAACATTATATGAAGCACTTGTTGGTAGTACATGATCATATTTCGATGTTTTTGAATTAGATACAACGGTTGTAACTAGAAAGCAAAAAATCGAACAAAGAAAATATTCAATAAACGAAATCTAAATTTTGAATTATATCGAACCTTGTTCTGGTATATTATGACGATCGTTCGATGTGAAAACTTTGCTTGTATCGAGAATTCCAAGTAATGTTTGAGTTAATTTAAGTAAATCTTCAAAACTATAAAAGCCAAAAAATATTAAACGTCGAGCTAAATTGACAACCTGAGAAATAAATTCGAATAGACAAGTTTGCAAAAGAAATCTTTCGTTCGTTTTACTTCGTGTGTTAATTTATTTTGTTCTCTATCAGAGAATGAATTCGGTTGTTCAACGACACTTTTAAGATAATCTTCAACAAATTTCATCGTTGCTTCAAACTTTGGTTGATTTTCATTCTTCTCCGTTGGTTCAAGTGAACCACTTATCGTTTGATCATATCTTAAGAAAAAGGAAATAACTGTTCTTGTTTCAGATTTCTGCTATTGAAAACTCACTCGTTTAATGAAATAGCTGATTTTACTTGATTCCATAATCTAGCATATTTTATACGTGTTACTTCTTCTTGTGGATCACGATTAACATGCATATGAATCATTAAACGACAAAATGCTGCACGTAAATCAGCTGGAAGATTTTCACTCTTTGTACATCTGACATTAAGTATAATTTCAAATGCAAATAAAACATCGATTTGCTACTTGCTAATTTACTTACGTTAATATAAGTTCAATTGATAATTCTAATGATAAATTATCAATAGCCAAATATTGTCGATCAAAACACATATGAGAAAATAAATTGAGTTGATACCTAGGAGAGATCGGAATTTTAAGTTCAGTTGATGAAATTTCTACGAATGAATTTTTCTTTATAGGTTATTGTCAATTGAGATACTAATATAAGTGGTTCTACTTTTCTTTTTTTCTTTTAATACTAATCCAATTCATTTTTCTTTTCATTGAACTAATTTTTCGTAGAATGAAGACTGACGTAACAACGAAAAGGGATCGTTCAAAAGTTTTAAATTTATTATTCAATATTATTCGTTGAGTAATTAAATTTTCTATTCACTGCTTATCGACTCAGTTAAAATATTAGATATTGACACAAGTATTTACTGAAGCATTCAAGCAAATTATGATTATTAAGGGCATCTTATGATAAACTTAGTATTTTAAGTATATCCATATGGTACGAATCTACTGGTCTTCTAGAAAATATCAATATCAGAGAAATGTCATCGTTCTGTCAGACTTGATTTCAATAAGATCATTGTCAATATTTCATTGTTTGTTTTGATATCTGACTTGCTTGATTATTTTCAAAAACAATAGCATAGTACTCGGCGAAAAAGAAGAAAAAAAATACTGTTCTCGTTCAACTTTTATATTTGATTATGAATTAGAAATATTCAATGATTTTATTAGACAAAGATAAAATAGTTTCGGAATGCATCACGACTCAGCCTAACATAATTGATTGCATTCAAATATCTAATTTAATATCTAGCATGGGTGATTTAAATAATCGAATCAGTGATTTTACAGTGGCACTAACTTTTTTAAATCTATAGATTACGATCAATAAAAAATATCGAGTCGTATGCGTACAAAACGTCAGACTGTTTTGACTAGAAAGTAAAATTGACGAATCTATTTATAAATGTATTCAATGCTAAATATTGTCATCTATGAAATAGACATGTTTTTTCTTTGACTAACTCTTGATCACAAAAAGGAAAAACAAAACTTTTTCAATTTTTACCCATAATATTCTAAAATAGTTCGAAATTCTTCTCGTCTTGGATGTGCCGGTTGATCTCTTACAATACCGGCCATGAATTCAATTGATTCCGATTTTCCATCCCATGTCAATATGACTTCACGTAAAATATTTTGATTTGAAAAACCAATGGGTGGACTCACAGTATCATCTAGTACCATGTCTTCAACACATCCTTTGATTTCGAGTCTAATTAGAATCAAAAGAAATTTATTTATTTGTTTTTTTTTTGTAGAAGAATAAAATAAAAAACAAACTTGGTTCGTATTAAGATATCGGAGTTTTTTTCCAGTACAGATTTACATATCATTTCTTGTGTTCTTGCTATAGCTTGATTACTTGATACACATAGGTCTGATAAATATTCAAGAAACCTTGAATAAATTTTTAAGAAAAAGATGGTTTATTTCATTGGAAAATATGCGAAAACAAAAAACAACAATTTACGAATGAACTTACTTGCAATCTCGTTTTTCTCGTAACAATTTTACAAATGTATCAATTTCTTTTTCAGTAATATGTTTTTCTAATAATTTTTTATTATTATGTAATAATGCTGTTATCGTATCTTCGGCTAGAATGTCGTAGCCAATTTGTGATTGCATAAATGAAAATTCTTTCGCAATCGTTTCCTACAATCAAATAAATATTCTTGATTAAAAATAAAGGAAAACAATTGGAGCATTTGAAATTTCACTTGATTCTTTCGATATTCTTGTTGACAATGTTTAAGTGTACGATAACAAAGACGACATATAGTCTTAATTTGATGAAATGTTGTGGAATAACGTACATCAGCATCTTGTTGTTGTGGGGATGTTGATGAATCAGTAGTGGAAGCCGATGAAGTTTGATGTTGATAAAAATACGGATCGGAACGTGTTGTTGATGGATTTATTGTTGTTGTTATACTTGCACGTTCTTGTTCTAAACGTGGTTTTAATACTCGAAGAATGCGAAATAACTATTTTGACAAGAGTAAAAAGAAAGAACAAGAGTCAATGAATATTTCTTTTTTCAATTTATTATAGTTTTACTTGTTTCAAAATATTTTGTTCACGTATTAATTTTTGTCGTTCACGATTTGCTTTTAAAATTTGTATTTCAAATGCATCAGTACCATTATTTTCTTGACATGCAAGGAAATATACAATATCCGTTAGAAGTGATATTAATTGCCTAAAACAATCAATTTTCAGAATAAGAACGTCAATAAAAAACAAACTGATAATATTTTCGATCGTTAACATTTACTATATTTGTTTTCGTTTATCTTTTGACCTATATTCATTACATCAACTATTAGTAATCAGATACTTGTATGAGTTTCTGTAGACGAATGATTGTTTAAGTACTTTAAATTTTTCTTATTCAAATCAGTATGATTGATTAAATACAAAATTTGATTGAAAAAAATATATTCAAATAGCGAATTAAAATCTTACACCTATTGCTTTCTATTATATACTATTATAGTTCGCCTTTCTATGTGTACCAATTAACTAAGATCACTTATCCAAATGAATAAATCATTGTTTATATAATTACTAATTCATAGATTTGCATACTTTCAGTATGTATTTTAAATCTCATTTTTTTTCTTGCTTTAATAGTATCTGTTTTGTGTTGTCAGATGTCCTTAATTGAAATGCCTTTCTATACTAGGTACAAAGTACATTATCTGCTACTTATACATAAGGCACATTTAGAAATATGTGGGTGGAACTTTAATTAGTTGACAGCGACAACTGATAGTAACCTATGGCTTCAAGGACTCTAATGAAAAGGAAAAATTGCCGAGAATCTTTATCTTGCAATAGTAAAGATAAGAAAATTAATCTTAAAATTCGTTTCAAGTAAAATAGATGGCTACGTGTTTGCTTTTTATTAGACAATATTGAGATCCGATGAGATGAATATCTGCATTAGATCTTCAATTATAGATCTGACATCTGTGTATCTGATGAATATGACGAAAACAAAATAACATCAGAAGCGAACACTATTCTTCTACATGTTTGCCGAAGAGATGACAAGTCATAGAATGATAATTTCGTACTAGTCGACAAAAGACAAATATTCCTGCTCGATTGTAGCAAATCACAAGTCGTTAAATATTGCATTTGTCGACTTATTAAGGTTACGGCCACACTTGAAGAGAAAAACCACAGCATTTCTAATTGGATCTTGGTCGATGATTAGTTACGTTAACCTTTCTACTGATGTGCCTCATTTGTTATTTAATATTTTGTGGACACATGTTCGATTTCTGAGTGTATGTTTAACATCAATGTTTGTCTTCACTTACTTTCTATCATTTGCATGTACATTCATGACACCAATTTTTTCCCATTTTGATACTGTCAGATCAAAATGTTGTGCTGCATCATTAGCAAAATCTAAATCACGTACTTCATCTGGCGAAACGTGTACTATTTGAAATGCTTCTCGATCTTCTTTTGTTAATGCACAACCGATTTTAAATCGTACATTATCATCATCAGGATCTAGTTTAATATTCGTTGAATGTACCCATGTGTTTGTACATATGTGTTGTAAACGTACATATGAACCCCATGGTACAGCTTCTTCATTACGTGTAATTGTTGTTGGATCGAGTTCAAATATTGACGATATATCATAACCATGTGGAATCGGTACAAGTGCAAAAACTGGTGTACCAGGTGGTCCGCGTAATTTTTGTCTTCCTGCATCAAACGTTTGATCATTATCAACTTCAGCCGCAAGATATTGTCCCGTAGCTAAGTGTTTAAAACGAAATAATGAACTCCATTGACCGATACCACCACGGCATGGATCTTGTTGAACAACTTCAATTTCCCATAATGCATTCGATGATGTTGCTGATGTTGCTGATGCACGTCCAGTGGCACGTAAAAAGACCACACTCTTCTTTCGATAATTATCACATGTTAAGAATTTTTCTTGTTCAGCATGAAATAAACGAACGATGTCACCCTTGATAAAAAGAAGATAGAATATTTTATAGACAAAATCATTCTTTTATAATATGTTTTCGAAAAATGAGATCAAATGATATGTCGACGAGCACGAGAAAAAAAACGCTTTTAAAAGCCAATGAAAAGTTCAAAGGTAGAATGAATCATAAGAGTTTCGTGTTCAAAATCTTTAGACATTAGTGTTTTAATACAAAATCACTATCCTAAGAAACGACACGGAACTTACACTTTTAAGTACTTCATTTGTTGCTTCATGACATGACATAAATAGAACAATTTTCCAACTTGTTTGAAGATGAGAATTGACCTATTCAGAAAAAAATAACTCCGATGAATATGAATCAATTCTATTTAAAATAAACATGTGATTGAACTGTAACACATAGTCATTTAGAAGCGGCGCAATATTGCGGTGCATGCGGAATCATTAATATACAAAATAAAAACTATCCATATTTTCTATTTTTAATTCGACAATCTATTGTTGGATTTTAAAAGTAGATCTTCATGAAAGTACAAAACGTTCATTATGTTTGATAAATTTGTAATGAAAACAATAATCATCCTATATATTAGTCACATAAAGCATATCCCAATATTAATATTACTATCAATAATTGATTCATTCCACCGTTAGTACTTCACATGCCGAATAACTAAAAAACATTGCTCAAAAATTACTACTCCCTAAAATTTTAATGAAGATCTACTTCTAATGATAGATTATTGAAAATAATAGAAGCAACTTTGTATTGAAAGAGAGACATGATAAAACAAAAAAGAATATCTCAAGTCAATATGATATGCGTGTCTACAAATACACATCAAACATACGGAAGTATACGCATGACAATTGATCTAAATAATAGAGAAAAAAAAAACAATCACATATCACATGCAAAAATAAAAAATAGTGATTTCACAGCAATTCAAAATGCACAAGTGAATCTTCTTTTCTTTTCTTTTCTTTTCCTTTCCGAGTACCGTATGAAGATTAATCACGCTGCAGCACTAGAAGAAAACGATTTCTTATGTTTTTTTTAATAATTTTTGCCATTTCAATTATCTGTCTTGTTTTGAAATTTGATTATAAAAACAAACATCGATTCATTCATACGTGATGTAAAAGCAAATATGTTTTCTTTTCTCGCGTGTCATTACATACTTCTTTGGAACCAGGATGGTCTGGCAATTCTAATTCACTAACATGTAATGGCTGTCCACCGCTATATGGCATAAGAACAACTTTATCGCCAACTACAACCTATAAATCATAATTGTTTGTCGACAATAGATATTTATCATTCCAGAAAATAAACAAAATAAATAAACATACACGTTCGCCTTTTGCTCGCAATTTATAATACGGTTCGATTTGAAACCATGAGCCTTCAGTACCACTATTATCGAGCGAAACTCGCATGGCATTTTTTTCCAAAAATGCTGGTAAACGTTTATTCACTGTTAAGTATTTATTACTTTTAATATGCAACAATTGTGCAACAGTATCGCCATATTTTATAATGGTACCAGTTTGTTTCCGACTTTCTTCTTCATTTTGACGTTTCTCAGTATCAGCAGCAAGTTGTAATTTTTTTAGATCGCGTGCACTACTCGGACTTTTAAGCGCATTCCAATATTGTGTCTGAGCACTATATCGATGACTTGGACAGATACGAAAAAGACAGTCTATGTAAAACAAAACAAAGAAACGAGATACATTTAAATAAACAAACATCAACAAGAAAAGAAAAAGAGAGAAACTTTGTTCTTTTTGTTCACCTCGAAATTTCTTTGGCGGTTTTTGTAAATCACCGGAATCGGGTTGTACAACACATCGATCATCAACAAGACTATTAATTTTACATTATAACATTATAAAGAATTACAGAACAATAATTTATCATACCCAAGAGTACTTATAAATCCACAAACACTCCCCTCGGCAAATAATGCTACAGTATCACCAATCTTTAGGAAACTTGACGTCAAATTTGACTCCATAGTATCATCAAGTGACGTCTAGTTGCTTACCTACAATATATTAATACAATGGAAGAAAAGAAAAATAAATGATTTTTTTTATTCTTAATAGATGATAGACCCTGATGAATAACGGCGTATGCTGTGTGCATGTAACAATTATTAGAGAACAAAAGGAAAAAAAGAAAGCATCGATCTTTTTCCTTTTTTTCCTAGACCGTTTTCCTCTCTCTCTCTCTCCTCTTCTCCTCCTCATTCTTTCGTCTTCTTGATGATTGATAAGAGATTGATAGAACGCAAGGTATTCGTTTTCTCCCATCACATGACTATCGAAAAACGACCAAAAGAGAAGGGGAATTGGTATGTCTTTATTTACTAAAACGTTCTTATGAAAAATATTTGCATTACAATCGACTCTATAGTACGATAAAAATCCAACTCATATTCAATTCAGACGATTCAGTACATTAGAAACTACTAAAAATCGTCTTAATCGATTATGATTTGAATATCATTGCACAAAAAGACAATTGCCATCGGAGTACAACCATGAGGTACCTGTATTATTATAAATCATAATGAAACTTACGTGGGCAACAAAAAAAAATAGAAAGCTATCTAATTTTGCGAGATGTGTCCTCGTATTTTCATCACTTTATCTACAATAAATAACAGCAATAATAATAATAATAATGGCAATGAGAATAAGCCTTCGAGTTTCTTACGACTCTTACCATATGAAACAAAAATGAATTGGTAATATGCTCTCGATTAGCCCTCATCACATACGTAAAGTGGTTGATAGATCTACACATAATATATATTCTTCGTAGGAGAGAAAGAAAACGTGTAATAGTTATGTTTTCTTCCTTTTTTTTTTATTACAATAGTAATGTTGACTATTGCTGGTATTTGGTATTTTTCTTTTTATCGCACGAGAGAAAAGAAGAATATAATGAAGAAAAAAAACTTACGATGTTCTAAACAAAATATAGAAGAAGCAAAAATGATACATGGGTAGCGTTCTCACGTTTATTGTGAGAAACAACAATGTATATCATCTATCTTCAGCTAAGACTGGTTTAAGACATGTTCTATCGTCTAGCCGCCGATGTATATGCAATTATCGTCTCTAGAATGTGCCGATGGTGATACTGGAAAAACACAGTAACAGACATTTGTGCATCCTCTTTGCTCTAAATTACGAGAAGAAGTAGGAGAAAGAAAAGGAAAAACATAAGTTGATCTTAGAGTAACGAAGAAGAAAAAACAGAAAGAACAAGAAAGGACGGGAAACATACAACATTATTTTTTCGCATCTATTGAACAAAGTCAGGAGTCCATTATAGCAGTTAATCTATGTCGATCTCTCTTTCTTCTCTGTCTATCATGCAAACGGATGTGGTCTATCGTAATTATTGTGATTGTGAATCAAGGAAAAATCCGTTTTGTTCACTTGCCTGCTCTCGTCAACAAGAAATGACATTTCATAATAAGAAAAATTCATTGTAATGCTATCAGACGCACGATTATAATCAATTAACAATCGAGGAAACAATACTTGGAGAGCACATTATACGCAATGAATATACTCACACGTGCTTTGATATTATCAACCGATGAGAAACGAAGTGTAGAGTACATATATATATATATATATATATATACATACGTATATAGATACTGTTTTCTTTTTGATCTCTAATGGCATATGCTGTTATATTCTTAAATATTCTCAGCGATTGACTATGCTTCAGATTTTTTTTTCATCGAAAACAGTTAATATTTTTAATAAATAGTGATAACCAATAGAGAACTGATGACGAGAAATACCTTTATTATAACTTTTGTTGCGACGAGGAAGGAAGATGGGAAAAGAACCTTCTTGTTCTGTTTTCTTTTCTTTTCGACTATCCTGATTGTAGTCGTAACCACAATGTTGTTTTTATTAGTGAAACTCAACAAGGTCAATCAAACGATAAATGTACAAGATGAAGTACAAGAACATATCGACAATTTTTTTTCTCCATTTATGACTAATATCAAGATAGAAATGTATTCGCACATAATAATAATAATAATAATAATGAATAAATTACCTGATTATAGCATCTGAGAAATACAATAATAATCGTATACTGTATATCAAACAGAAAAAAACAAATAGTTCTTCAGGCTATACTATAACTAAACAAGTTATTATGACAGCTGAAATATTTCTGTTACGCCAAAGAGCAACAGGAGAATTAGTCACCTGACGTCTGTCTGAAACCAACGTTATCATTTTTTTTTCTTCGTTTCTACGACTTATTACTTTATTAGATATACTTTGTTCTTGCCATTTTTTCTCATTCGTTCTGTTTCATTTATTCGCCTCAAGGAATCAAATACCATAATACTTCATATTTCTTCTTCTGAAGCGTGAATCAACTTATTTTTTATGATGCTTATTATGTTTAACCATGCGTGAATGATGATGTGTTTTGTTCTCTTCTTTTTCTAGTGATCATGTGTACCCTTCGGTTTCGTAATCGAATGATTGTTTATTTATTTTTTGTACTCTTTCATATGTTCTCATTTAAACTATTCAAGAGAAAGAAATTTTTTTCTTTAGATTTATAAATGTACACATATAGTTATATGAAACTTGGTGACATTCTTATTCATGAAATGTCAATGTCATTATATAAATTACCGCTGCTCATCTTCCAAGTGTATCGATAGATAAATAAAATAAAATGCCATCAACAGGTGGTAAAGAGAGTTATTAGAGTAAATATGTCTCGTTTCATGTACTGAATATGCGATTAGGAATTAGTAAGATTTCGTTGTGTTTTATTTCACTTAATGAATAATTTCGAAATCAATATGTTCTATAGTAATCGGAAAAAAAATACATCTTTATATATATATATATGTATATTAATCATAAACTGTGGAAAGTTTCGTTAATGATCTGATTACATAAAGGCAAATCTATGATGAACTTGGTTAATTCTGACAGATAACTGAGATATAGACATATAAGTTGATTATGGGACATGATAGATGATACGTTGAAAATAATTTCGATTGTATTGATTGAAATTACACGAAAATATATAATAGTTATGAGATTCAAGGAATAAAATGCCTTATCTATTGGTCTAAAAATAAAAATACGTCACTCTGAATAGTGAATATATATATATAATATTTTTAAAAGGTTGATTAAATATTAATATTTTGACAGTTTCAAGTATGACATAACATTGGAATCAAAGCATGGAGGAATGTAATACTGACGGGAAAGTAACTTAGAAAGTACACGTCAATAAGTTTCCCTTTTTTTCCAGAAAAAGTATAAAGAGACATAAAACAAATCTATCGACTTTAAAGGAAAGAATAGCGGAGTTAACTCTTGATTATCTATGTAATCAATTTAAATTAATACACACTACAATGTTCTAACGTAGCATACAATAATTAGACAATAATGATATACATTGTTATGCAACGTAACCAACTATGCCGACTTTGTACACAAATAATTTCGAAGTAGTAGAAAAAAAAATGTTATCGCAAAATACCATCACTAATTGATCCATAATGGAACACTTTCTTCTAGATAGATTGTTCGGAAATTTCCCATGCTAATACCAGAGTGGCTACATGATAACACGTTATTCAAATTTATTTGCAATCATTTAAGTTCGATAGACAAATATAAGCATTTATTAACAAAAAAAAGAGAGAAAATAATTCTTTTGAGTATAAAATGAATAATTATATACTCGTATACGATATTATATTTTAAAGCATCGATCTTGGAAATCTCATCCGTAATCTCATAAATGTAGTAAACAGCTTTTCTGATATTCAAAAGATACGAATGATATATCTTATTCACAGTAGGCATTCGTTAACTAATAAGTATTCTCAGTCGATACTCTACACAAATCATGCAAGCTTAATTTACTGGATAAAAAAATATTTACGCAACTATATAAACACATCGTTTAACTTGAATAATATCTTCTGATAGTTCTCTTAGCAAATATGTACGCACAGCTTGTATTGATCTAAGTTTGGCTTCATGATTTATATAAATTTGTTACACGATAAAGTATCAAGTTTACGTATGATGTTTGCTCTCATTTATAACACAGCACTGTACTTGCTACGATATTAAATTTGATTCCGAATCTATTTCTATTCTGTACAAAAAACAAAATCATCCTATGAAAATAAATTATTAGTCAGATTCTATTTTAGAAGTCTCAATGGAAGAAAAAGAAATTAATGAAATCAACTATTGAAGAAAAAGAAAAATCATGAATTGAATAATGCATTAAACTAATACTGTATCTATTAGATTTCGTGCTTTCGACGTGATAAAAATTCGATGCACAGCATTCGATGCTGGTTCAGCTTTGAGCTGTTCAATTATGTCATTTTTTGAACGTATGATTCACTCGACCTGTTTTCCAATTGTACCAATCAGATGCTTGATAAAGTATTCTATTGACTAGAAGTAATCAAAAAAAATAAGATTCAGGTGACAACGAAATTAAGTCTACTTTAGTGAGTACTAATTTATTGTGATGATAAATCAAGAAAATTTCATTTTATAATAATGAGATTGATGGCCTGAAATTTGCATAGAATAAACCTATTTTTGTTGCTGTTGTTAATTCATTGCGAACTCATTCAATTGAATATGAACTTGCAGCTTACAAGTGAATCTTATTTATAATGAAGACGAACAAAGCGTCTGGCACTAAGAGCTCTGCTAACAAGATTTCTTGGTTGAAGTAGGACATGCTGGCGATTACTAATTAAATTGCAATACCCATCTACAATAGTAGACATGACATAGTTTAACTCCTAAAGTCATATGCGAAATGGCTTTTAAGATCAGAAAAGAAATAGTGCAATTATCTATCTTCACTTTACAGAAACAAAATTGAATCTAGTACTTTACTGTCATTCATTTCTTACTTAACTTTTCATGTTATTTGCTTCATTATTTTCTTCACTAATAGCTCTTAAAAATAAATATTAGATTTTTATTTCTTCGGAAATAATCATTGAAATAAATTGATCTATAATATTAGCGAGCGAGGAAATCTCATGTATCCTTACAACTCAATCTAATAAAAATGAAAGACTGCGACATACATACTCCTCATGACCTACATATCGAAAACTAATACTAACAGAAGCACTTACCAATTCTGTTAAGCGTTATGAATGAGTCCGATTCAGCAACAAGAATTTATTATGATTAAACCCAATGAAAAGATTTTCTATAAAATCCAATACATTAAAGTAGAAAAAATATTACACACACATACAAGTCTAAGGTTCTCATGAACGTCAAATCTAAAGACCAGACATTGTGAAGCCTAATATTTGTACATTAGTATCAGCGAACAAGAAATATGTCAAATGCACGAACTCTAACTTTGAGAAGACATGAAGCTTCTTGACATGTTACATTCAACGGTATGATTGGTGGTAGTTTTTCTTTGGTTCTTTGTTTTTATTACAGCAAGAAGATGTTGCCAACTTTAATTATTCTCGAATTTTTTCAGATTAGGTTTTATTCAGCTATGTGTGATAGTTACATTTCAGAAGCAATCGTTTCTTTTCAATGAAACTTTTACAATCCTATTACAAAGCCAATTATTACAATAAAGTACGTGCTTAAAACGATAGGGAAAATAAATCATTGTAAATATGTTACAGCAAACTCGATAGCCGACTGTCTGTTACTTTTTCAAAAGAGTTCTATTTTTAATCGATGAAACCATATGTTTTGTCAAGTACAATACATCTATTGTGTACTGAAAGTCTTCTTTCCCTAATCGATCGCTGTTGCAGCTGACTACCAATAAGTTAAACAAAACGTAATCAGTCATAGAGTAAAAATTTGGCGACACTTCTGTTACAAGCATATACGAGTTATAGAAACTGAAAACGACCAATTTTCTTTGTTAACTTATTTTAAAATGATAACCCACATCCAAGTTGAATAGTTATCTTTGATTCTTTCAAATTTACAATTGCTAGTACTAAGAAGAACGAAGATGTTAATGGCACGGTCATGAAACATGTTTTTCATTCATCATTACTGATTTCTGTGGCAACAAGACCTTGAAGAAACCAAAAACATTGCTGCTGTTGCAGCTGAATCAGACATGCCATACTGGGGAATGTAGAGAGAAAATGTTTCTTTTTCTGTACACCGATGTATCATTTGGAGAAAAACCAGAAGCACAACATACTTCTATATTATTTTTCTAACGTACATTGGTTTTCTTATCGAATTAGTACCATTGAAAGACGATTTTTTAAAGATTTTCTCATATATTTATATATATACATAGTTACTTTGCTGACAGATATCACTTTGCACTCTAGGGTGACGACAAAAAAATCTAGGAAATTTTCGAAGCCAACATATATCATGAGCAGATTATATGAAATCTTACTTGATGTATTGCACATTTGCTATTCGATGTAAACATTATTAGTGGCTTGATAAAGCCTTCATCAGTATCAATACTAAATTCATTTATATTCATGTTCTTTTCCATGTAGAACTTGACTAGCATGAAAACCTTCGAATGGAGGATTTTCTCTTGCAGTTGATTTTTATATTAAATTTATTAATGTCAACAGTTACTACTAAAAAATCAACTAAAGCATTAAAACGACGAAGATTCCTATTTTAAGCTATTGTCATGACAAGTTCGTATGCTCTAGAGAATGCAAGTGTTTGAGTGTTTACAAAATTACTAACTTTGATGAAAATACGATTATTAGATGAAATTATCTGACCTTTTCCATGTATTTTAACCATTCGATCGACCAAGATATCGACCATAAACAAGAACAATACTAACTGTCGTATATAATTTATCAATCTTGATATAAATTGAATTCTATGAGGAATAAATATGTTCTTGAAAATATTTTCTAGGAATTTCATCATGTTCAACTGTAGCTTGCACTTGTTCTGAGCTTAGTGTATTGCTAAATGTTGATATAGTTTGAATACCTTCATTTACGACTTGTTGAGCAGTATCGGGTTATGTCTTCATAGTTGCTTTTTATACTACTAATTATCAGTAAGACCTATTGATAAAGAAATCGAATAAAGTGTTTTCTGATGATTTATTATCCAAAGATATTTACCAGTTTATGTATACAGCGTTCATATTTTTTTCTGCTTCCCTGTCTAATTCATGCATTGCATATATGCAACATCGCTTGTAGATAGTGCATTTATGCGTGTGGTTCAAAGTTATTGATTCTTCTTCATTGGTGATTAGAAACTAAAGCATGTTTTTTTCTTCATATGAATTAGTATCAATGATTCGATTATGTTTTGTCTAATGATCAGTTGTTAAAAGTTCTGTTTGATATTGATGAACTATACGTATCTCATTTGCATCAAAATAAGTCGATGTTCGATACTCAATACTTTATTCCACTTTCACGTTTTAATGCTGTAAGATATTGAGTCATACATTTATTAAGATGAAATACTGACGGTTATATCATCTATATGTAAACTTGGATTAGATGTAATTCCCATTTCGATCGAACAATGAATCTAAAAATTTTATAACACATGCATGTACTATGTGTTTACTTGAACTATCGCTGGTATACCGTCGATCGATAAAATACTAACAGATATTACTAATGTTTTCTTACTATTTTGCATAACTCAAGTGAGAATACATGAAAGACAAATAAACATTATAAGTATTATTATGCATGAAATTTATTGATGTAACAAAAATTGCTTTTTAAATCTATCATGGTATTTAATTCACTTTTGATCTGAAAAGTGTCTCTGCGATTTGATTTGACTGGCGCATGAATTCTATTTCTTATATATTAGATAGCTACAAAGTTTAGTTGAATATCTCATTGCGAGTTACAAATCTCAACAATCCTTATTCATATGTAGAATTTTTTGTTTTAATTTTCAAACTCTATCTATATTAAAAATAAATATGGCACATGCTTGAATATTTCACGACATAAAACACGAATTAGATAATGAAAAATAATATACAAATTGTTGCATCGATGTTTCCTGTTTTTCTATATAGTTCTTTGATATCTCAAGTATACATAGAAAGCGATAAACGTCTTTTTGTGAAAGCAATGTTTTCATTGTTCGAAGAAAATGCTATCGTGTATCTACAAAGGAGAATCATTCAAACAATTGAATTCCACTGCATCCACTGTAGGGCTCTGGTTGACTGACACTATTGACATACGATACTAATTCATACTGAATTAATTAAATAGGATCAAACCTTCTGATTCAAGAGTGGTTCCCTGATGCGAAATCGCATAAAATTTTGTCGACTCATTGGGTATATTTACTTGAAATATTTCTTGCCATCCACGAAATCATTAGACAACTTGGTATAGACATTATTTTGATGTATGTTTATTTTGATCAGCACAAATGAAAGTAATTGAATTGAATTCCCTTGGACCTTCAATGGTGCTCAAGTGTAAAATGAAAGATTAAGTTTGAAGAAAAATTTGCATTTTAAATCAGCATAGATTAGCAGGGGCAATAAAAATACATTAGAATGCATCTAACGAGCATAATCTCCACTCCACGATGTATTCACAGTATATTGATTTCTAGGGAACATCTATTCTTTCAACGTGATATAAATTTTTACAATGAAAAATAGAAATATTATTTTAAGAATGAATCATTAACGAACACTTCAAAGAATCAGCCAAAACATAAAAAAACTGACCATACATTTTGTATAAAGTCTGCATAGTTGTTATTGGATACTTTTGAATTTAGTCTATCTTTGAATTATGACTAAACAATGTAAAATAGTTTAGATGAACATTCAATAAGATTGAATAGAAAATCAATTGAAAATTGGTTAAAAAATATTCTTAAAGATTTTACACAATCGAGTTCGACAACTAAAACTACACGGCGATTGGAAAACCTCAGTCTAATTGATGAGTGCTTGTCGTTCATAGATATAGTAATATGGTAAGAAGAAAAGAGTGCATCAAGTGTTATTTATTAGCCTATTCAACATTCAAAACAATGGGTTCATTATTTGAAAAATGCAATCGTCTTGAGAAGTCTAGAAGTCATATTTTTCTACACGTACGAAAGATTCATTCGTGTTTGTGAAATGAGTTTTTCGATATTACTAGTCTGATAACTGAACTTAGAAATACTTGTTAAACATTTCAACGAGAGAAAATAGAATTAAACCGATTCCTGTGTGATATTCATTATCGTCTTCTATCAAAAAATATTTTTGCAAATTTCCGAAAAATAATTTTCTACGCAAATAATTATGGGAGAAATGCATCATTTTAGAGTTAGGAATGTGTTGTCCTCGGTAGCAAGTGAAAATCATTCACATCCACATTCTCAATAACTCTTGAATGTTCTGGAATCTGAATAAAGAGTACGAAAGAAACTTGTTGAGAATCTTCAGTAGACTTGAAAGAATGTGTAAAGAGCGTACGAGTGACTTCGTATCATTCATACTGTTCTTTTGAAGAATTGTCAAATCGATTGAATAGGTCAACTTTTAACGGGTAACAATTTCCATTCGGTTTTCAAGAACTGTGCAGAGTAAGAAGTTCTGGTTTTTACAATTTCAAAAGTACCCAGAATAGAATTATCATGACCTTCACCGATAGACACAATGAATACTGAATGAACTGATTTATTAATATAGTTCTTGCAAAAGAATTGGTTCACTATGTCACGAATAGCAAGAGTAATGGTTCCATTCTTCGGCGTGAGCATTCGTCTGTTTCTAAGGTGAAAAGGTCATGGGACATCAACGGACTATGATAAACACGAATTGGTCACACGTTCAACAATGGAACAATGGAATAGCGATAAGAAAATTATTTTATGAACTGAAACACAAAGTTCAGTAGTATAGTCATTTGATGGATAGAACCGTCAACCATTACAGAATTCATTTCGAGCTACTGTTAATATAATCTACATTGTAATTTCTAATTTATATATCTTTTGATTCGCGTTCGCATTAAAGTCATTATAACTTTAAATCGGTAATCTTTATCATTCCATGCATGAGTAGATGATGAACAATCCAATGAACTGCATTTGTTCATAGGCGAACGGTGAAAAAGTATATGTTGTGGTGAAAGATAAACTATTCTCATGACCATCTATCCAAATCTTTTTCGATTGGCGAAATATTTTTTTTGAACAATCAGGGAATCTCTATTTTTGCTTGGAGATATCCAGTGTAAGCTTTTTTCATACATTGAGTTTAGAATGAAAAACAAAACTGTGACCCCGACTTTAGCTTGTTATAAGCTTCTACTTTACTTTCTCCCGAAAACAAACTATGGCGAACTAGAATAGATCTGTCGCTTTGAGGCTACAGTAAAAGTATAGAAAAACCTTCTTGTAAATGACATTGACTGACGACAGTAACACATTCATCATTTTCTGACATTATGCAGTACCGATGACTTCTTTCCATAATTTATGTTTCTTGGACTCATAAATCTAGAAAGAGAAATCTACAGAATTCCTTGATAAGATGACGAATCAAAACTTTTACTATGTGTGCAGATTAAATGAACTTGACGACTTTTTACTTATAGAATGAGTAATCGTTCGAGATAAGTTAAAAGATTAGAAGCGGTGATTTTATCTGCATTCAAACTTAGAAAACAAAATATTAGTTTATTTTATGATTAATTTTTTATATTCCTCTGCTAATGTTCTGATATTGCCTATGCTGACAATCAATTAGGATTTGGTTGTAATCAACTTGGAGAAATAAAAATTGATACGCAATCAAATACGGTGATTAATCAGTACATGCATTGAATCTGACACAAAGAGAGCGAGAATGCTTATTAAACGCAAAACAAGAGAGGTCACTAGAGTATAGAAGATTCACAAACGTATGAAATATATATTTTAAATAAAGTTTAGATTTTCTTAGAACATCAAAGAAAATATGCAGCTAATATAGAATTGATTTGGAAGTAATATCGTTGAGATTTAATTGGGAAAATTTCCTAAACCAATCATAAATATTGCATCAAATGAATGAAAAAAAGCTATTCTTTTTCTGCAGATTGAAATGAACAGATGACAATTCCAATATATAATCTATGGTAAGTGGAATTTTTTTTTCCTGATACATCCATACAACGATATTTCAATTCTATAGAATACAAATCCGAATCAGTCTGATTCTGTTGAAGTATCAGTTTCAACATTGTTAGCGATATCCACTAGTTCATCGCTGCCACTGTCTCATCCGATAAATGCAAATCGTACAATAAATAATAATACAAATAGTAATGGCAACAATAACCAAAATATATCGAAATCAATTCGACGTTTTTCTTGTGCTGTTTGTAATATTGAACTGTCCAATCAAAAGCATTTTAATTCACATTTGAACAGTCGACAACATCAACAAGTAAGATTTTTTGAAAAACATTCTAACAATTCATTGACTCAATCGAAATACATATATCCTATGATCGATAAGAGAAGACTACAAAAACAAATTATCGATTGATATCTGAAAAGTGAATCCACATCGCATGATCACATAGAAACTCATTGATTCATAGGATGAAAATATCTGTTAGATCTTAACTTTTCGAATGATTGACAATTTTCAATTATTAGACATGACATAGAAATATCAGTAGTGATTAATGTATAATGCAGAATAGTCAACAGATTTCAGAACTAATTTAGACCATTGAAAGACAGATAATTGTTCTTGTAAAGTCGACGTGTTTTCCGGATATATCAATTCTGTTATAAATATAAGTTTTAACAGTATCTCATAACAGCTTTACTTTTCGACTCGTGAATGAGACGATGGAGTTAATCGAATTTCTAAAATTAGTTTATCAGATTTATGTTCGCTGTCATAAATAATACGTAGTGCAAAATTTCTACGATAGTTGTTGACTAACACATACCAACATAGTGGACTTGAGGAAAAATAGAATTTTATGTTTTGAAGAACCTATGACAACTTTGCATGAAATATTTCTATATTAACAGCTGTATCAACAAAACTATAATTTCAGTTTCCAACATCGGTCGATTTTTCTTGATCCGAGATCTATAATTGTTTTTATTGGCCTTACTCCATTCGAGGTCAACCATTAATTTTTGCTATCAGAATGAACTTTCTTGGCTATCAACAGTCTTCTCAGTAGATCTATACAAAATTTCTCACTACTCGAAATGAAGAAATCATTATCTTATATAAGTTCGAAGTTCGATCATTTTTTGCGATCCAACCCAACTCATGACCGGCAGTACCATATTTCAATTACTACTTAACTTCAAAAAGAAAATTTAGTTCTGAATCATTTTTCATTTTTGATCCAAACCTCATTTTTAACATGAACTACATGCATCCCACAGTTCATGAAAATCGAATCAATAAAGTGTCTGACAAATCCATTGAATGATTGATTCTACTGAAAATATTTGATTTACTTTATAGGCACAAAGTATTCATGATGTATTACAATCAGGTAATGACAAGGTTTTGTTTTAGATTTATTCTATTAGAAGATTTCTTTCAATAAATAATAAACAGTTGCACCAGAATATCGACCTGCATACAAAGCAATGTTTTCACCCGAAATGCTCAATAAAAAAGTATTTAATCGTCAATTATGTTGTGAGGAAGTAATCAGTCAAACAAAAGAACCTCTACTAGGTATTGGCATTATTGTGATGTGGTAATGTATTTTTCTTCGAAATTTATTTCATACTTTTACCAATAGGTCTAAATTATATTATCGAATTTCAATTCGAAAATTTATCTGATCCACCTCAATATGTATGTGAACTATGTCATTCAAAATGTTCATCGGAATCTGTTCTTTCTCATGTATTAAATATTAAACATCAACGCAAATTCTTAGTAAATCAAAAACAACAGAAACTTAGATTTCAAAAGAATGATTTTCTTTTACAATCTTGCTTTTGTTTTTCGTTTCTAGAAAACTCATCACCCAGATATGTACGAACGTGTATCATCCGCATCAAATATACGTTCTGAACAGCAGCGTTTAATTGAAAATTATGCTAAACAAATTCAATCAAGACACGGTGGTTTGGGTCAAATTCAATTACATATTCAATTAGATTCGTTTATTGGACAAAAACCTATTGTACTTGCTGTTATATTTAAATCTCAATTAGGACAAAACTCGAAAGGAGATAAGAAACCATTTATACAATTATCATCGAAAACTTTCGAAGAATATGAATATCCATACGAAGATGAACCGATGAAACGTAAGTGTTTTTATTTTTTCAGAGAAGACAAATATGCTGAGAATGAGTTTTATTCTTTCAAAGAAAATGAAGAAATAACATCTGAGTAAGTATCTGTAAATATTCTTTTTCAATAATATGATCTAATGATCGATCTATGTTTGCCTTGTCCCTGTCAAGACCAACAAAAGTTAATCATGAAGGTTAGTTCGATGAAGAATTTTTGAATTTATCACAATGTTATCGTATGCTTAAGATTCAATTCAACGAGGCTTATCTCAAGAAGATTTACTTTATCCATTCGATCGCCAATTTTGGTATGATAATTATAAGGATCTTCTTGGATCTCGACCTATTGATCCACATTCAGTAACTTATCAAGAGATTATGTATGATTCATCTGTTTTTTTTTCTTTTCAGTTAATTCGTTTTTTTTTATCTTGTTCTTGTTCTTAGACCTAAATCAAATAATGTACAACCGTTTCAAAGCATATCGGTATGTTGTAAATCGAATAGTTATTCTTCAGTAAACAACTTGTTGTCATTCATAGAAGATCTCCAACTAATAACATATATATATGTATATCTGAATATGCATCAAGCAGATTTAAACTCCCTACAAAGAATTCACATTTTCTCTAGCATTTTTCATACCAGAAATTCTTGCATTTGGATCCGACTCTTTCTCATAGTATTGTTCACAAGATGATTTGAGAGACGCTCCGAATATACCGAAATCATTCTTGAAATCGAACTGATCAGAGATTTTGCACGTGCAAACGATATACCATTTGAATTATTTACATAAAGTAGTAAATACGTCGTATAAATATCTGAGATGACCGTGCTGATTGTTGCATATGACTATGGTTATAGTAGAACTCTATCTGTAGGATAGCATCTATCGGGTAGAATCTAGGCCTGATGGGTCTGATTTGTATACTTTCATGGAAGGTGAAAATATTTATCGTCGAACTGAAGCTCTATTCAGAAAATGATAGCACTTATGATGAAATTTTCACATGGTTTGCTTCATCTCTCAGATGAAATATGAAAATCGATTCTGTTAGTTGAGATGCATGAAATGCAAATAAGAAAACAGCCATTTTTATCGATACATTTGAACATAGGAGCAGTAAAACATTCAGTTCACTTGAAACAGCATTTTTATCCTCTTCAGAAAATTCAGCTGATTGGACAAAGTCTTTTCAGCATAGTTCTCATAAAGTGATGGACAAACGTCTAGAGCTTTTCGAGTTCCCTATCTTCCTAGAAAAATTTTACCTTCCGAATACAACAGAGGATTATGAATCAAACGGGTCACCCACATTCTGATATCATTTGTTTTTTGAAAAACTATAAATTATAGTAATAATCTTACCATAATTTTCGTTCTGGAAGTACATCATATGAAAAAGCGTAAAAGACTAGAAAAGTTGTACATTTTTTATTTATCAACTTCGGGTCATAGTGAATATGTTAGGCAATCTTTTATACTTCAATTAATACTGTGCTAGTAATTAGAACGATGTCAGTGTAAGAAAAAATTTCAAAGCGGTTTAAAAGAGGTTTATTTAATAGAGCAAGGTTTGTTTCATTTGAATGACACCTGGTAGCTATTGGTTCCATGTAATGACTGTGAGTTACAACATGTTGTGAATAATTAAGAAAAGAAATATCTTGAATTCATCACTGAAATTCTAATGTAACTGATAGTTTTTCAAAAGAAATGATATCCAAATGTAGCCCGTTCGAATCCGAATCTAAGTGCGTATTTGGAAGACAGTGAAACTTGTTTAAAAATATAGAGTGTCCTTAACTTTGATCGGCCATGTAGTCTAGATTTCAATGTATCTTTTCAGTCGACAACTTGTTCTTTTGTTTGATCTTTTAAAAATTTGGGAGAATATCAATGAGATGAAAAATACGTCCAAAGCACTATTTTTGTTGATTAACTTTCAGCGCTTCTAAGTGTGACTGACACGACTAATAATAGGTTATTTCTTTCCAATTAAATTACGAACCTAGAACTTCTTATCTCAGTAAATATTTTTTTCATATTTCAAGGATCTCATGTGTATTGTCAACCGGAATATTTAACATACTCTTGCAAAAGTCTACTTACAACTAAATGCAACAACCTATCATACGAAAAAAAAATGAAAATATCTTTTTTTTTCTTTTATTAACATAGATATTAGAAAAGCGCAAAGCTTGATCTTTGAAAAACATTTAGAATTTCGCTCATAACAATAGAAAAACATTCTTCCGATTTTCATTTCTAAACGGGTTCACGTTAACTTAACTTTATTTCATTTTAATTCGTTCCCTAATTTTTTCTTACGTTTGAATATTTTCAGAAACCTACACACTTCTCGTCTCTTTTCTCAATCAGTACTGCTAATGAGAATCATTTAACTCTTGAAAATAGACAAACCATTCGTCGAAATACTAGTCAACCATCAAATCGCCGCGTTATACTTGATACAAATCGCACGCCGACATTCACCAGTAATGGTGTACTACGAATATCTCCAACAAAAGCTAAGCCAACTTTTGATGGTTATACGTTACTAAATGCTCAACAAAAGAAAACGAATGGTACAAATGCTATACTGAATGAACAATCGGCACGTGCTATATTAGCAGCAAGTGGCCTTTTACAATCGGACGAAGAAGACGAACACAATATGACTGTGTCGAATCAATCTAAAATAAATAATAGCGGAGAATCAAAGAAAAAATCTGACCAAATTGTTTCACCACTAATTGCTAAACGTATGCTAGATGCTGTATTAAGAGGAGATTTAGATGTTGTACATATTCAACCTTATTTTTCCACATTTGTCAATTTAATACAATCTGGTCAAGTCGAATTAGAGCGTCATCAAGCTGAAAGACTATTACGTAAAGTTTTGGTGACATCATCACCGTCTTCATTGTCACCATCAATCATGAGAAATGAACCAGTAACCAATAGTAACAAACGAATACGATCACCTAGTCATTCAAGAGGTAAAAATAAACCTATGAACATATACAAATATTGAGAATTAATTATATTCCTAGAATGTCATTCATCATCTACAAGTCGAGATCGTTATAATGAAGAATATCGAACAACAACCGAATCAAATTCAAAAAAATATTCATCATCATCGTCGAAAATAAGATGTGTTCGATTGGCCAACGACAACAAAACAATCAATGGAAGATGATCTATCGATTAGAATTATTATTTATAGTATCATCCAATATGTATAAAATGTTCATCAAGAAAGTTCTTGACTCTTTCTTTTCTTTCCTTTTAAAACAAGTATACACACACACACATATATATATATAAATATCTGTTTTTCAATCTCTTTTGAACTTTATTGCCAGATGCTTCTATTTATTAGTTAACAAAGCATAAACCAACAACTAAGATTAAGTTTCTTGTTTGTAGTTCTTTCATTCTTTGATTTTCAAAAATTAACAGATTTAAAGATGCAAACATTCCTTTTCCTTCCTTTGTAAGCATCTGACAATAACGAATGATGATTATTTCCTCAGCATAGATAAAAATGAATGGAAGAGCCTAGACACATTTGTTACCTGTTTCTATTCGTTTCTTTTTTTGTGGTCTTTTTCTTTTTTGTTATTGTTGTTTTTTTCCTTTTATATGTTGTAGATATCTAGTAGTCCAATCAAAATACCGTCAATCTTTTACTTTTCTTTGCATGTTACATTAACAACATGAGCACATAGAGTCCACTTGCACGGGATTCATCAACAACAATTGTAATGCTTGATTATATATCAAATCGCTTGTCAGTTAACCTGCAAAAAAATAAGAAACATTCTCAAACATTCTGCTCATGTCCCTTTACACGAGCATTATAGAGGACTTTATCGTTAATGTTATTGTAAAATGGCATATTTATGTTCGGAGAAAAAGCATGACACTTCATTTTAGTAGTATGAAAAATATGTCAACGAGACACAGATTAAGCACTTCATAGGAATAGTTCTGTAAGACAATCTTATACTAATACTAATAAAAATAACAATACTAATAAAAATAATAGTGATTTTTCAAAACAAATGATTCCTATGAATTAAGTCTCTACAGTAATGAACTCTAGTGGATCCTTTGTATTGCTCGTGTACACTTCTGAAAATGAGTTAAATATTATTCCTGTTACTGCCAATCGTTTCTATTTAACGTTTGCAAAAAAAGAGAAGTGGGTAAAATTCATTCTTGTCAATATATTATATGTCAATGATATCACTCTAAAACCTTTTCAGAAAATTGATATCATAATCTCATGCACACGCGCATCGATATGTATATATATATTTGTATTCTACTTATTAAAAGCTGCTCCTCGTTTCATTTCTTTCACTTAAAAATTTTAGTAAAGTTGAATTCTGTTTTCATTCTAAACGACTTTAAATAGTTTTTGTAGGAATCAATTAAAAAAACATCTAAAAATGTAAATCGATGTTTTTCACCAAAAAAAAAAGTACAAGTATGAACTGAAATAAAATATGAAGAATATCATTCAGTTTTACGAAAATCCAGAATAGCAATCGATTTCTTATAATGAACAAAAAAAAAGTTGATCGTAGATAATAAGCACTGTTTTGGTTTCTTTTCTTTTACGTATGATAATCACGAATGTTCTATGGGACTCAATGAACCTTTAAAAGTTCATCGTGTTTCTTTGCTAGTCTAATGGCATAATGAACAGCGATGAAAAATAAAAATTCTTAATTATCATCAGCAATCTAACTCTGCTAATAATATTCATTTATGAGAACGTGTCAAACAGCTATTATGTTGTATTTCTAGAAACTATCGAATCAGAACTCGTATGCAGCCGTTTATCGAGTTCGTTACAAAGATTCTGTTGAAGAAACGACGGACGGTAATAATATTCTTGTTGTCATAGTTTTATTTACAACAATTACAATACTTGAAATTCATAAGATAGAAATAACGATGATGTGTAAATTCGATTAGCTGAATTAATTTATTGTTTCGAGTCAAACACAAAAATTATTTCCAAAATTGTAAAAGAATCTTGTTAAAGTATGTGATGATTATCAGTTCAATTCATGTTCGTCGTAGAACGAACAAATCGATCGAAAAGAAATCGACGCTCATCAAAAGCTGTTCGTTTGATTAGAGTATGATTTCTTTTGCAAGTCTAAAGTAGAATGTGTACGGGATCGACTTTGGAAAATCGTCTTTTGTTTATAGCTCAATGCGCATGCAATAAAATTCAAATAGAGATTTCTTTTTCGATTTCTCGGAATACAAGATATCAGAATCAACAAATATTCTAAAGTAAATGTGTTTCAAGCCATCAATAAAATTAAAATATTCCAAACCTGAGAGGAAATATATCATTTTCATGAGCAAGATTTGTATTTCAGATAATCACGAAATTTATATACTGAACAAAAAAGAAAAACTCAGATACTTTATTTTTACAAAACGAATCTATTTCAGATGAAGTATTAGATTCAAGTTATAGTAGATTGCGCACTATTTTCCAAGTTTTTCGTTCTCAGTTAGACTAATGATGTTTCAACTTGTATTGTTATCAATATGTTTTGTATTGTAAATTGTTCATATAAATTAATAGTTAGAAATACCGATATAATTCTTCTGAACATTAGATATAGATAAATACATTGAAGGAGAAAAATAGCACACATTTCAATCATAAAGTTGAATATACAAAGAAATATGTCAGCGTTCCTCATGATAAATATACGAACAGATTCATCGATCATTAGGCAAAATATAAGAAACAAAGAATTTATCTGACAATCAAGTAAATCTCATGAAAGTAAATCTCATCTCCTACTGAGATAAACTTGTTAATATGTCATCTCCTACAACAGTGTATGATTTCCATGTAGAGACGACAGATTTCAAAACTTATCTCATGTATACTTATAGTTTTACACCATCCGTTCTTACTGCATCTAATTCTTGTCTTAGTAGTGAATCCTTAATCCTTCAATAGGAGAACGATTAAGTCAATTATCTATTCCAATTTAGAAAATAGAGCTTTCAGTTAGGATTGAAAAGCTCTGTCGAAAACACAACTTTTACATTGTACACAGTTCAATTTCTGTGAATATTTCATTTGATATATATTCTATATCAGCATTTGCTCTATTATTCTATTTGATCCATATTTTTTTTTCTACTTTACTATTTCAGTTATTTGATTAATTCTTGTTAGTTGTTCCCATGTATATATATTTATTTATAGATATGTTTGAAAAAGTAAATGTTTTTGACGAGCAATGTCAATTGTTTCATGATTCGAGAATCGATGATTTATAGAATCTTCAACTATTAGCATAATTGAAGATTCTACTTGTTAATTCAAAATTTGATTACTTCGATTTTACTTGTGTTACATTAATTTGATAATTTTGGTGAAATCATTTATTTCACATGAGAAAACAAATAGATCATTCTAAATAAATCAAAATTATAATATTGCACTGATTGTCCGAACATTCTGATATCATTTGTCTAATATATAGCGCCATCTTTTATTGAAAAATGCAAGTAAATCTATGAATAACTATAAAATAACCCTATACTTTCATCATAATAATCATAAATAATAAATTATTTATTTTTCATCATACTATTTTCTTTAATCTTCCAACAAACCAATAGTTGTGCTGCTTTCTTTTTTCTTCCTTATTTTTTGTTTCAATAGGTTCTTTTTTTTTATTTATTTGTTATTTTGTCTTGACAGTTCCAACAACTTCAACTATCCGGTTATATGTATGTATACATATTTATTTATTTTTATGTGTACAATTGATTAATCTATCAAAATCGATATGGCAATTCTTCTTAAGAATGAACTATGCCTTTATTATTTTATTTTCAAATGTGAACTGTCATAGTCATTAGAAGAGTCTAATAAACGTACTACTGTTGGTGGTGCTACAATCCTTCTTATTAATTATGAAGTATTTGACTCCAATAAATTTATTCAATACATCATTGATATTATTCGTAGATTATAATCATATAGAATTGAAGGTTTGGATTTTGAATTCCAACACGCAAAGATCTTTATCATGCTCTGATCGACACATGGAATACGCGTAATTATATTCGAAGAATTCTTGTGTGCTACATGATTCGATTGAGTTCTAAGCGTTGAAAACTCACTTGAATGGCATAACGATATACCTATGCTTACTCGCCATTTATTAGGTTCAATTTGAAAACTAGAATTAGACAATAAAAAACCTTAGAAATAGTTTATTGAGTTAGTTGATTTCTTGAAAGTCTTTAATTTCATATATTGAACAAAAGAAAGTTTTTATTGGATGCTTGAATCAAAAATGCGTTGCATTTTGTTGATTAAAGGGAGAAATATTGTTATTATATACGTTGGGGTCGTTTGTCGAACACACACACAACAGAACAACAACAACATATTGCTATTCTTTCTTTTTTTTTCCTCTTTTTCTTGCTTTCTTACTCCGTCCTATCAAAGCAACATCATGGCAACGTTCGAATGAGTTAAGATAAACAATATATATATATATATATTGGTTATTCCTTTTTTTATTTGCCTATTGACACAATTAAGTTTTGACCTCTCGTATATATATTTTTTTAGCAGGAAAAAAAGAGAATGAACAAATAAGAAATATTGACCGAAAGAATGAAAAGAAAAAAACCTGCGAAGTAAAACTTAACATTGATCTATGTTCTAGATTGCCGTTGAATGAGTTTTTTTTCTCAAAATCTAAAATGAGAGTAACAACAACAAATCGAGCATCTAAACTTCAAACACCAACGAGAGCTAAAACATCCTCGACAACAATTCTCAATGAGCAAACAGGTCATTTACAAAACGGTACAACTATTGTTTCACCAACATCTTCTAATAATGTAAATCTTTGCTATGAAGGAATCTGTTTTATATTCAAATTTTTCATCGTTTCTTAAAGGGTACACTACGCTTAATTGATTCAGGTGATTATTTATCAGCAGCTGTATCGCCACCTCCACAACAACAACAACCAGTAACAACATCAGCTATGCTTCAATTCTTACAACCATCATCTAATGCAATACAAAATATGCTTATTCAACAAATACTAACAAGTCCTGAACAGGTACATAAATCATATGATGTAACAGGTCAACTTCTACATATGTACATTTACGTATCTGTATATATATATATATATGTATATATACATATTTCTTTCTGTCCCTCTCTTTTTTCAAATGTCTATGGTCATTTGCGAAGCCTAGAGTAAGTGTCTTTTCGTATCGAGGCTATGAACAATATGGTTTGCTGTCTCATTTTTCTCTTCTTTCTCTCTCTCTCTCCATCTTTCTTTGACGTCTCATTCGTTATACGACAAACATCGCGCAGGATGTTGCTTATGGTGTTCGCTTATGAGGACGACAAAAAAACAATATATAGAGAATAAGAACGAGCAGGAAAGAAAATTAATAATAGAATAAAAAAAAACGAACGAAGGAGAAAGAAAGAAACACAAAAAAACAACAACAACAACAACAACCAACCAAACTATCTTTGTGTCTGTCTTGTTTCACGCATGCTATAGCGTTTGTGACAGTGATAATAAACGAATATTTATCGGGGAAAAAATACACAGATAAATATAAAAGAATATTTCTACTTTTCGTGATTTAGCAACGTCTTTTGGTTGAAAAAATCAATCAACAGTTAAGTGAACAAATTCAGCTTAATCTTGTTCAACCCACAACGACAACAACGTCTAATTCTGATGTTATCAAACAAATCCAAGTAAATAGATATAAAGTTTCTTCTTTTCAGTTATCAACGTTCGACTATCACTATAAATACTATATTTAGAATCAAATAGCAAATCAACAACTACTTCTTCAACAAGTTTCTTCTAAACAACAACAACAGCCAATACCTAGTTTATTTAGTATTACAAATTCAAATAATTCCAATCAACCAACAACAGCTACTGTTCAATATTTAACAACAACAACTCCAACTAATTCAGCAACTAGTGGTAAGAAAAATTCGTCATTTTTTTTACCTCGAGATGTATAAGCTCTTCTATCAATAAACAACATTTATTTATATATGTAAGTGTCTACAGAATCTCCATCAGTGATTTCAATATCAACACGTCCTCATCATCAACCGACAACAATCAACATTACAGATCTGCTAACAGCAGGTCGAACCATAACCGGTTCGTCATCCTATACGAATAAATAAATACATAAATAAATAGTCATCATTATCTTTTCCCCTACGCCTGAATGATTTGTGCATTTTTTTTGGCGTATGTTAATCCATAATTTTTCATCGCTTTATTTGCACGATTGTTTGTTTTAAATAATCGATTATTTAAAAAAAAACCCATCAATATCAAATTGTGATTCTATTCTCATGGTTTGTGTTTATTTTCTGTTTCATAGGTTTAAATATCATTGGAACTAATAATACTATTCCAACTGAAGCTCGTATTATTATGCCAACAGCAACAACAACAACAATAAATCGTTCAACACAACAAGATTCTTCGAATAATCCATTATATCAACGAAATTATTGTCGTTGGCCAAGTTGTGATACATTATGTTCAACATTAATGGATTTTAATCGACATGTAAATGATGAACATTCGCTTGATGATCGTTCTGTTGCTCAAGCACGTGTACAACAACATGTTGTACAACAATTAGAAGCATTATTGACACGTGAAAGGGAAATTCTTCAGGCTATGATGAAACATTTACATGGTGGAAGTCAACAAATTAATTCAAATGGTGCATCATCATCGAATCCAGCAACAACAACTGCACATGTTATAACACATCAACCATCGCGTACATTAACATCGTATCATAATACTCGTTCAGCACAATTATCATCGCCAACATCTTCGTCGGCAACAGCCTATCATCATTTACCTATCGTTAAATTAGAAAATGCTTATTTAACATCAACAAATCTAGTAAAAAAGACGACACAAGATCTAACGTCAACAAATAGTGCAACTGCACAAACGATATTACGTGCGAGTGCATCAAGTTCACCACCACCTGTTCATACTGTTGAAGAAGAAGTTGGTGATGATACACAGGATGATGATGACGATGATGATGATGATGAAGACGATGATGATGATATCGTAGATACTAATGGAACCACATCAACATTATCAAGATCTCATGGAAATAATCTATCAATTGTTTCAATGGGTTCGACTGGAAAACATCAAATGAGTAGAAAATCAAAAGGAATGTTGGCGTTAGGTGGAAAAAAAGCTGGAAAAGGAAAAGGTTCGTTACATTGATTTGTAAGATCCAATAATAGAACATTTCTTCAAAGCAATGAAAATTTTCTAAAATGAAGATACATATATATATATATATATCGAGGAGTCATTTCGTCCAGTCTATAATGCTTGATTTTTTTTCTGACGAAAAACATTTAGTGCTGTGTAGAGATGTATTAGATTTTACATTCTGTATTAAAAAACAAGATTTATTTTATAGAATTAAAAAATCGTGAATATTACATGACGCATGATGTACGTCCACCGTTTACATATGCAACATTGATTCGTCAAGTAAGTCATTCACAATGCAAAAACAACAACAGCATCGTGTAATGAATGTTCGTCTAAATCTATAATCTAGGCTATTATCGAATCTCCAGATAATCAACTAACATTAAATGAAGTTTATAAATGGTTCGAGGCTCAATTTCTATACTTTCGTAAAAATGCACAAACATGGAAAGTAAATATTTGAATATTAATTTCTTGTGTTGAGCTTGGATTAAGAAAAAAAATTTTTGATTTATTTTTCTTTTGAACTAGAATGCTGTACGACATAATTTGTCGCTGCATAAATGTTTTATGCGTGTTGAAAATATTAAGGGTGCAGTGTGGACTGTAGATGAAAATGAATTTTGTAAAAGACGTTTAACACGAGGAGCAGAGAAAGGAAGCAATCATGAATCATCATCATCCTATGGGTAAATATCGATACTAATATATGAAATTTCGAAAACAATACTTTTGTTCTAAATTTTGTCATAGTCATAACACATCTACTGGTGATGATCAAGCTTTGTACTCGTATCCATTTGGTATGGAAGATGATTATAAAGATTTTAAAGTATGATAAAAACAAACGACTCATTTATGTTTTGTTTATATTTCTTCACGGAATTTTTATTTTCGTTTCAGGGCCTTTTAAATTCTCATACTGTTGAAGATGAAGATGATGAAAATTCCACTAGTGTAAATGGAACTCATGGTCAACATAATGAACAATCAAGGGATATGAATCATCATCAATATGAACAAACTGACGATGATGATGGACAAAATGATATGAGGTGAGTCAAAGACACGTATAAGAAATCAATTATTATGTAATTATCTTATCGAATATTTTAGTTTAACGCATGGAGATGATGAACAAGTGGACGAATAAAATTAAAACGATTTATTTCCAACGGACATGATGTCAGATATAATATTCTCTTTATTCAACGCACGCACATATATAACAGTAGATTTCTCTCTTTCTCTGTCTCTCTCTCTCCACTCGTTTTTTTCTTCTTTCTTCTCTTTGCGTTAGTCTATATACAATGTATATAGCCTTTTTTCTTGTGGTTAATTAAACGTTGACTTATTCAAATTCTTCTATTGGGCATATTGCTCTTCTATATCGGTTTTTGGTTTTCCCCTCTCTCTCTCTCTCTCTCTCTCTTTTCTGCTGTTTCTGTTAAAGCTGCACAATGCTTTTCTGTTGTCTGTAGTGTATGAATGTATTTATGGTTTTTCGTTTTTTTTCTTCTTCTTTTCTTCTGTCGTGTTTGATCACATTGTTTGTATATAAATTTCTTTTTCCTTCCGTCTTCATCATCAGTTTTATTATTATTGTTGTGTTGTGTTTGATTTTTTTCTCTTTTGTCTATCATGTATAAAACAAAAAAAAAGAAAAGAGACAAGATGGATAAGAAAAAAGAAACGGCAATGAAAAGAAGAAAGACAATTTATTTCGAATGTATTATTGTTTTACTTATTAATACTTTAGAAACGATGAAATGAATAACGAATGGAATAAAGAATGTGAAATGCTAAAGTAGTTGAGATGAAAATAATGTGCATACAAATAATCCATACTTAATTAGGTTTGTTTGATTGATAATAAAATTCAAAGTGAAGGACGAAAAGAAAATTCGAATGTTTTATGAATGAGACTAGTTTGTAAAAAAAAACAATACCGTCTTTGTCAACTATGACTCTGCACAAAGAAAATAAAAGAAGGAAACAATAAACGTCTAGTTTATATCAAGTTTAATTTACTACGGTATTGAAATCAAATCTTTCAAGACTATGAATATCATTGAAATTTTTATTTTTGAGTATTTCGATATCGAACAATGTTTCTGTATGAAGATTTATCATTTTTACATAGTGCATGATAAGAATAAAAGAAGGAGTAGTCCGAGCATCAATGAATCAGATTCAGTTTTATAGGTATTATTTGGTGATGTCACGGTGGTTGATTGATATGTTACATTTGAAGAAATGGTTGGTTCCAAATGTTCACCATCACGTTTTAGAATATCTTCGATCCACTCGTAATAATAAGATAGTCGCGTATATATACCCGGAGAACTAGCTAGTCCACAATTGTTCCCATTCGATACAATACCTACTTGTTCCCAATATTGTCCCGTCCATTGGAATATGGGTCCACCAGAGTCACCTATAGTAAATAACAATCATACTAAAAATGGAACATAGATGCAACAATACCTTGACATGAATCTAAAATCGTTAAAAAACCGAATAGAATTATTTGATAGAAAAAAGAAAGATCATCAAGCACGAACCTTTACCACCTTGAATTAGTCCTGCACAAAAATGTAGTTCCGTATAATTCATAGAATCTAAGCATGTCGAATCATTATTGCCTATTTTAAACACTTGTGCTTGTTGAAGAATGTCGGGAAGAAAACCAGTTTGATAGCGAAGTACACCCCATCCAGCAATAGCAAGACGCATGCCATCTTGTGGATAATCACTTGTTGATAGTGGTGGATCAATACGATGAATACATGTTTTTGTTAAACTTGAATTCACTTCAAATACGAACGATTGATTGATATGTAAGAGAGCAATGTCATGTCGATAATCATTCGGTATACTTGTATAATTCGGATGCATATGAATTCGATCAACATAACGTATAATTTGTAATGGATCTGATCGATTTGTCATACCAGCTGCGATACTAATAACTGTTTGATTTGTTATCGATATGCGACGGAAACAATGAGCTGCAGTAAGAATATATGAAGCAGACACTATTGTTCCACCACAAGAATGATCATTTGTACCATTGAAACGAAGAGAAACAATCATTGGCCAACTATCTTTTATAGCATTTTCACCGCCAACAATACGAGAAGATGTGAGAACTACATCAGTCCTACCACAACCACAGGATGATGTCTTATTGCATGCATATGATAATGGAATAGGAGGTGGCTTTAATGTAGTTGTAGTTAGTGAGCTACCTATGACGGATTCTATCCAATCAACATAATAAGCTAATCGTGTGAAAACACTCGATAAGTTACTATGATGGCAATCACCTCCATAACTTACAAGTCCTACCTATAACATATACTATTAAAGAACTGTGTGATTGGAATATATATGATCTTACTTGCTCCCAATGATTATCCTTCCATTGAAAAACTGGACTTCCGGAATCACCTGAAAATAATTTTTTTCTCTCATCATCTATACATAAATCATGTTTATACATACCTTGACATGGATCTAGAAGAAATTATGAAACGAAATTTATTTCAAAACAAGTAATTGTGAATATGTGCTTCGTTACCTTTTCCATTCGTACCAGCACAAAATTGTTTTTCTGCATCGTGAATTGATTTCTTACAGATGGGATCACTATTATCAATCATATTTATACTGGCTTGTTGAAGTGTATGAGATATATTATTGTTATCATATTGAGTTGCACCCCAACCAACAATAACTAAATGACTGCCATTCGTTGGATAGTTCATTGTTTCATCGATTGAATTAGTATATGGCACACATGCTCGCGTTAGGCCTAAATTACCAGACATAGGCAACGGCGGAAAGATATTCAATATTGCAATATCATTCCGATAAGTATTATCACTTGCATTCCAATCAGGATGTATATAAATGTTAATTACAAAACGAGTCATTTTGAAATCGTTTATTAGATCATGCATACCAGCAGCAATTGATACTTCGGATACTAGCGTTCCGGCAACACAATGTGCTGATGTTAGAATGTACGAGTTAGTAAGGATTGATCCACCACATGAATGTTCTGTAAAATCATTTAGACGAACAGAAACAACCATCGTCCAGCTGTACGGAATAGCTTCTTCACCACCGCTAAGTTTTTTAGTTGATAATTCGACATTTGTCTTACCACAACCGCATGATACCATGGATGGATTACATTGGTAAGTCATTGCACGATCCATTATTAAATCAGAATTTTTTGCCATCAATGGCACTGTATGACTTCTTAAATTTAAAACAGATTCTATCCATGTATGATAATACTCTAGTCTATTGTAAATGTTTAGGCAATATCCATTTCTCCCGTCTACAGCAGAACTTAATATACCAACCTAAAAAACAAAGATTGTATCTATTCAAAAGGAAAAAACAAGACTAATATTTTTCTTAATCTTAAAATGAATCCAGAACAATTAAAATAAATATGACAATTTCTGAACAATATAGAAATGCAATCAGCAACATTAGATATGAAAAAACTGTGATCGATTAGAATTTCATAGTTTAGAAAAAGAAAATATTTTACTTCGATCAAGATATATTTCCTATTTCAATACTAGTGTATATCAATATTTGTTACCTGCATCCAACGATTATCAATCAATTGCAAAGTAGGTCCTCCAGATTTCTCTAATGAAAAGGAATTTTCATGCAGACTTTTAAATTTTACCTACAGCATGATACATACGATTACATGAATCTATAGAAAACTAGAAGAAGTCTAGTGTTAACAGTATTAATTTAAACCAAACCTTTGCTATGTTGATATAATACCGTACAAAATTGATATTCAACGTCATAAACCAATTTGCGACATACTGGATCATTATTACCTACTAAATGTACTTCATATTGTCGTAGACTCATAAATACCGTAGTATTAGAGCTAGTTTTCGTTAGACTCCATCCTATAGTCGATAATTGTGTACTATTTGATGAATATTGTGAAAGATATTGTTTTAAATTGTAAATTTTGGGTAGACATGTTCGTGCAACTAATTTATTTAGAGTAAAATTCAAAGAAGTTGATATATGTAACAGAGCAATATTATGTTTTTGATCATGAATTTGTTTTGACCAGTTGGGATGAATTATAATCCGGTCAACTTTTCGAATAATTTGCTCTGATCGAGACTGATTATCAATGCCAGCAGCTATCGTTACATCAACCAATGATAAATCACTTGGTAAACTATCAACACAATTAGCTGATGTTAAAATATACGATTCAGTAAGAATCGTTCCACTGCAACAATGGGTTATAGCATCATTCTTGTGTTCACAATCATATCTAATGGATACCATTATGGACAGATTATGTTGTACTTGATCTTTTTCATTCGTTTGATCACATTCATAGAGATTTCCTTGACATGCTATTGTAGCAACTATTAAAACAAATAAGTTTGATTGCAATGGGAAATACATAGCCTTCGTTATACAGCAATGTTTCTTAGCAAATAGAATTGAAAGAAAATGTTGTTATTTCATTGCACTGTAATCTTTATATTTTTCGAAAACTAATTGTTTTTTTTTTGGAGTTCGAAAATTTGAGTTTAGACTCATCTTATCGGGAACGACTGATAAAATGATATTTTTTGTTTTAAGAATGATTACAATGTTTGTTAACATCATTGTCAAAGGCATTAAGTTGACATTGTTATAATGCACATAATAGTAGTACTTGCATATTATAAAAATGCAAGAAAGATCGTTGAATTCGAATTAAAACGAAAAACACATCGAGATAACGTGTACGTATCTCTTAAGTATCGATATGTCAAATATTTACTGATTCAAGTATTAAAAATTAGAGATGCACATGATGAAAACATGCTATGGATTCGTTTAGAAATATTCTTCGATGCCTTGGTACGAAACTGTTGAATTGCGACAGATTTTTATTGGTGAAAAATTAATTTCAAACTTAATGGTGCAAAATAAACAAGTTGACTATGATTTCCAATAATAGCAGATGAATAATAATGATAATAAAAGTAATATGAGATTTTTTCTGCAAAAAATATGATCATCGGAAGAGATAAGAATTCGAAAATTGAATCGTTTCATCGAGCAATGTCAAGACTACGGTTATTACTTGATACCAAGTACGTCGTTTCATATGTATTTCTTTATGAGCGCAGAAATCACATTACATTTTTTTCCAATAGAATAACCTTATTCATGAACAATTCAAGATAAGGTTACGAACTTTTTGGGTTCATTTACTTGTTGAAAATGATCATAAGCTTTGATGAGTTCATATTTCAATAAGATCAACTGTAAAAAAGAGTCGCAGAGATTAGCTTGTATTTTATTTCTCACTATCATAACACGTATAATGTGTTTATTGTGAAAGCCTTTGAATGAGTCAGTAATCTGTTACTCATGTTTCTGTGGACCGAGGAAAATATGAAGTGTCAGTACATTTCAGTGTGCCATATTTTATATCTGAAGAGACATAGATCCTTCAATATTTATATCTATATTAAATATGACTTATTTTCATTCGATGAATGGCTTATTGTATCATCAATATCAGATGAACTTGTTACACTTCATTTCTAATGTTTCAAGTCAATAGAAAAAATTTAAATTTAAAAAAATCTTCTGAAAACTCATCGAAATAGAAAAGACAATAAGTTCATTCTAAATATTCTTGTAAATGTCTCCAGAGAACATTAAAATTTTTGAACACATATGATTTGAAAATTCTCATACATCATAACTATCATTAGAAGTATACTTGATACGAATTATTCTCTTGACGATTTCAATATACTTCAAAACAGAAATCGAATGATTTTATTCAGCTGATGATCGAACAACTCGTGTATTGAATTGAGAAAAAATTATATAAAAAGTAAATAAAAAAACTGGTTTGCCTTCTTTTTAACGATCATATCATATTGAAATTCGTATGCTCGAAATGTTTGAATAAACATGCAAAAATAAATAGTAGACTCAATTTTTATTTTCTTTTTCTTTGCCATATAAGAACGTTGTTGTATTGAGACAATTGTCAATTTACTGACACAATATTTTGTGTACTTTTGTACTGTGTTAAGTTTATATTTCTCACATTAGTTGTAAGCAAATATTAACAGAAAAAAAACGATTCGAGAAGGATGTTGTTACAACTAGATCGAGGAATCAATGATCTATTGTGTTTAACAAGAGAATGATTTCATTATCAAATCAAATAGACAGCTTACAATATTTTGAATAATAAATTTATCGAAACATTTCAATGTACTATGATACAAAAATATAAATCATGATATTGCGTCAGTAAATAATGTCTTACATATATTTTCTATTGCTACCCTGTACATTCCGTTTATATCTGAATTGTTCATAAGTAATGAGAAAATACACAATTTTCGTTTTCAAATTTTATACAAGAATACTGAGACAACATGTTCAATCAATTATATATTCTTTCACTCGGGAAAAACACCAATTTTCCTCGCTTCATAAAATGAAACTTGATGCAATCTGAAAAGAATTTCTTTTATTCTTTTCCTATTTAATGCGGTAAATACAAAAATTATTTAAATCTTTTGTTCGCGGCTAATTCTTAAGGATTCTTTTTAATCTGAAAATCTTACAGAATCTGAACAATCGTAGTGTTTAGAATATTAAGAACGGATAAAATAAAGATTATTTTTTCTTCGAGCTCTTATAATGTGTAAGGTAATTAAATATAATACAAATTAAAAGCATGATGTGCTACCGAATGAGAAAAATACTGTAAACTTCACTCATTCATGAAAGGACATGAGACATTAATGCATCATGTTGTAATATGCATCGTGTTTTATCATAACTCTTTTATAGATTTCATTAGAGCGTGGCTTAATGACAATCTATGACGTGAATATGAACCACCAATCATTTAAAAATTCTCAGGAATAACATTAAGTCTCTAGTTAGTAGAATATTGACTAGCTTTTAAATTTCAGAAAGAAATATACTACTACATAAGAAAGATATAGAAGATTTCTTTTTTAATAGACAATACTCAGCATTGTTGTGTAAAGTTTGTCACTAAAGCAAAGAGATGTCTATAAGCTGGGAAGTTTTTCTAGTGAAAAAATGTTTTCCTTATTATATTGAATGAAATGTATCTCGGTTAGTAGATAGATATCTTTTGCAAAAAACTATTGATTTGGTTATCCTAACCGCATTTTCATAACGTGCTAAATAATTGAGATGAACATTTTCTCTATTTGTTTTTGTTCAATGTCAAAATATGCTAGAGTCTTTTGAACAGAACAATGCATAACGTCGATAGTATTCTCAAAATGTTACAATAAATGTTGGTGACAAATATATTCAAACGTCAACTAAGTGAGTTCTGAATAAATTGGACTTATTTTTCGATACATTAGTTGTGAATCTAAAGATTGTCGAGACATACATAGCACACTATAAAATTGTTATCAATCTTATTGCTAAATGATCAACGTTTCATAGACATCTGCAGGATTGATATCAACTTCGTGAACACTTCAATGGTTTATGTCTGTTATAGCTTTATTAATTTTTCTTCAATAATGAAAATAATAAACCTTTCTAAAAATTGATTACGTTTTTCTATGAAATCATTTCAAAATCGTCATTCGTCATCGTTGTAAAAGACTAGTTGAAAATGTAATTTATAGTAGATGCCTTATGAATTTACCTAAGTTACGAAAGACTTACATAAATTTATTAGACTTCAATAAGAAATTTGTAAGGTCAAAGAGATAATTTTCTTGTGATCATGTTTCCCTTCAGTGTAGTTGAAATTTCGTTAAATCTTTAAAATACAACTGCCATATTTGGTTGAACATTTTCTTATGTATTCAAAAGTTTCCTAGTCAACATCGTTTAGTGCAGTCGTCACTTGTATTAGCATGATTTGGTAGAAAGCATTAGATAAAATTTCATGTCACCATGGCCAAGCGTTACGGAATTTCACTTTTTGAGATTCTAGTCTTTGCAACTTCTTTGTAATATAAGCAAACTTTCGGAAATTTTTATCAGACATAGAGCTTGTTTAGATCTATCACCAATAAAGATTTTATTCATTTCTCTTCTACTGCAACAGAGTCATATCATAAAAAGTAACCGTTACGGAATTTCAAAAAACTTTAATCTTTTTTGGAGTGACTAGGAGGAAATCACTTTTATACGAAAGAACGAAGAATTCAAAAGTTGTTGCGCTTCCAAGAACCTGTTAGAATATCAGGTCTCTTCTCATCCACTTTTGCTGCATCAAATAAAAAAGCTTAAAATCTCGCTCGTTACGGAATTTCCTTTTGTTACGGAATTTCCTTTTGTTACGGAATTTCCTTTTGTTACGGAATTCCACATTTTCGCTAATTTATACAGGGGTGATTTCATGACTTACCATTTCAAACAGTAAAGATAAAACTGGTCTTCTTTTCTGATACATGAGTACCATGCAAACAGTCTTATCATTGCAGTATGTTCGTTTTATTCTTACAATAAAATCTCATAAAATCTTCCGACTACTTTTCAGAGAAAAATAAAATCTATCAACGTCAAAAAGCTGCATCTTTTGGATAAAATTACTCGATAGGTTTTTATTGCAGCACGTATCGTGGAAAAACTGGAGTGTAAATCACTCCACTAAAGTTTTCCAGAAGTTTGATAAATTGTTGGTAACACACTTTCGATTTTCGCGACGATTTCTCTTAATTTTCAATTTTAAACATCTCCCACACAAGAGCGCTGATCGGTGGCCGTGCCGATGTGTCAACTTAAGTTTTCTTGATAAAAACATCCACACTCTCAGTTGAGTCATCTTCTTTTTTGATACCGTAATTCTTTAACTATTCTTGTTTGCCTGATATCTTGAAATATTAGTACTGCTCGAACGAAATCGTGCGCACTACTAGACTGTCTGACTTGCTCTACGAGAAGCTTATGTTAGACGTTTTAGCTTACTTCATATTAATTTAAGAAGATGAAGATACAGTATGTATGTACAAAATCGCTGTCATCGTTTCTTTTGTGTTTTATCACGAAACATACGAGTCACATACCGATTGCATAAAAACTTTTGACGCAGCATTCTCTGCATAGGGTTTTTTGCATTATGTCTAGCATTTGTATCATATGAGGTTTGAACGATTTTTCTGTTAGAAAGATCTATACTGGTCTTATTACTTAACATGTCTATAGATTGAATTACACTTGCTCTATAAATCCATAGATATGTGTTTTTTATTTAGCTCGGGTTTCATTCAGATTTATTGAAAAACTTTTATATACACCAAAGTTAAGATCTTTTAAAGAATCATCTGTGTATTATCAACATGATATATAATATTGAATCTGGAATCGGGTTTTCTGCTTGTCACATTTAAAATTGTTTTTCTAGTTATAAGATACATTTGAGAATGTTGACAGTATGAGTTCATGAATGTCAATGATTACGAAGTACATGAACTATTACTTGTAATAAACACTATTCTGTGAAAGCAATGTATTCATCAAATATCTTCATCTTAAGAAAACTTATTTACACTGTCATACACATATTCAGTTCGCAGCTTCTTAATCTTAATAGTAAAATATGTATACGAAACAATTCATAGAAATCAGCAAATATTATTCTATCTCTCACTTCATTTATTCAATCATTAATTTAATTATTTATATGAATTTAACGTTTCAGTAGCAGATAACTGTACGGATGAGTCACAATCTCTCCAATACTTATGACGTAAAATTCGAATTTTTTATGATTTTCCTGAACACTATTGAGACATATGTACAAAGAAAAAAAACTTTAAGTAACTATTATTCATTTCAAGAAACAGAAAAACACGCCTTTCTTTTTTAATTAACGTTTGACAAGAATATGATAGAAGTGAATGGTGACCCTTTATCTTTACTGAGTAAAGTAAAATTAAACGATTATCCCTAGAAAGAAGGGCGTTGTTTTCACCATTCCAAAGAGTAGACTTCGAAGCACAAATTTATCCGAAAATAAAAATATTTTAAAGAGTGTTTGTTTCACAAGCCATTAATCTTGCCAAAAGTAGTAGTTTTCCCCTCACAGCTTACGCAAGACATACTTTCAACCAAGAACAGAATTATTCGCAGAATGATCATGTTTTTCAGCTGAAATTTTCAGAATATGCTTGTCACAGGGTAGGGATGCAATTAATGCAAAGCCTTAGGATTTAGTGCAACTAGATTTGGATGCATTCTCGACTGAGATTTTGATTTTAATTTGGCATTAAATGATCTAAATCTCATGAGACGTTGTAAGGTAAAGCCCTTGAAGAGAGAAATGAATCTCAAGTCTTATAAATTGATATGCAACTGTTTAGATTTGTTATAGATTGAGAGTTGAGTCTTAGATTTAGATTTCGGATTTGGTCTGTATCATTCGGGTTTGGATTTGGATCTGAGATTTGGCTTCAGTGTAGCACGACTAGAAAGTTGGAATCATGTAAGATTGAAAATAAATCCCAAGTCCAAATCCAAGTCTATATCCAAATTCCAAACATATTATCAATCTCGAGTCCTAAATCTAAGCCGACGAAAGCATTATTAATGATCCTGTTATTCAAATCTAGACGAAATCCTCATTTACAAACTAAATTTGAGTCATACCCCGATACCAGAAATCAAATCCAATTTCAAACCTCAAACATGTAGTGACAGATCCCAAATTCATTCGAGAGTTGTTGCTCCCCTATCACAGGGCTCAATTTCAACTTGAAATTCCTGAATTCAACTGTTCGAACACGGATTAGAAGTTTAGGAGATGTAGTTCTGTTTTTTAAGGAAAGGCAAGAAAATTCTGAAGATTTTAGGGTTTCATATGGCAGATACAAGGTTACAATATGAATAGATTCAAAAAAATGGATATATCAATGTAGACGAACAAGTTATTAGTTCTAAAAAAAGTCTCTCAAACATTTCCTTCTGAAAATCATCATGTTTCTCATGATCCGATGGATTCATGGTCCTGGACGGGCTCTCTGTAATGATAAAAACCATGCTCTTCTATTCTGTTTGATCCTATCAATAGTTCTATTAAAAGAAATATCCACGTGACTTCTTTGTTTGATATGAATAAGAATTTATTTTGTTTTGTTTTCATTCAGTTAAGATATCAATAGTCAAAGTTACTCTAGAAAGTATTTCTTTAAATCTTTCGAATGAATCGTCATGCATAGTTTTTATTGATGTCCACTCTAACTTCTATTAATCTAAGCTCATTCTCTATCCCAAAAGTATATTTTGTCACAAGAGTTACAAATGCGTCAACAGTAAATTCGTATTTGTATATCTTGACCTTTTGTTGAACTGAGGTACAGATTTTTTTAAAGTGAAGAGTCAAGTGTATTTAAAGCATTCCATGGTATTTATGATGTTACATCGATTTCCAAGTCGTTTCATTCGATTGAGATTTTCAGCTGTTAGATAACTTGAAAGGTTTAGAAAGAACTTCTAGAATGGTAGAAAAATATCTTCATTCATTGATCCGCGCAAGTCTTAAAACTGATTGAGATTTCTCCAGTATCTATAAGAAACAAAATAATACTACGAATATTCATACATGCAAAACATCTCTCGCCTAGTGGCGACTACTGTTCATTTGTTCTATTGGACATGTTTTGTGCCATTAAAGGCATTCTTCTTTTCCTTTTTTCTCTTATCCCTTTTGTACAATGAATGAGTCATCTCTGTATCTGTCTAAATTGGTATCCAACAATCAATCACCTAACATGAAGCATATGCATTCCATTGTTTACTATTTACTCCGGAAGAAAAAATACAAACAATTTACATAACATAGTTTTTCTTGTCTGTCATTTTCATTTTTAGAAAAGCAATGAACGGAACTGGTTATTTACATCGTCCATCGTCCGTCGGCATACTTGCATGTGAACTGTACATTCCGTCACTTTATGTTGAACAATCAACGTTAGAAATTTATGATAATGTATCAAAAGGTAAATACACAATCGGTTTAGGACAACAGCGTATGTCAATATGTTCGGATCATGAAGATATATGTTCATTATGTTTAACTGTTTTGTCACGTTTACTTGATGAAACCGGTGTACATCCACAGCAAATCGGCCGTTTAGATGTTGGAACAGAAACATTAATTGATAAAGCTAAATCAATTAAAACAGTTCTGATGCAATTGTTTGTTGATCATAATAATACAGCTGTTGAAGGAGCAGATAACATCAATGCATGTTATGGTGGTACTGCAGCCATATTTAATGCTATTCATTGGATTGAATCAAGTTTTTGGGATGGACGATATGTATGCGTAGAAAAGAAAACTCATATACAATACCTTTCTACACGTATTTGAATATTTTCATTAGGCTGTTGTTGTCATGGGTGATATAGCAATATATTCAAAGGGAACTGCTCGTCCAACTGGTGGTGCTGGTGCTTGTGCTCTTCTTATCGGCCCCAATGCTCCTGTTGTTTTCGAATCTGGTATTGATTCATATTTTTTCAAATTATTACATGTATGACATGACTTTGATTGAATAATCTAGGTTGTCGTGCAACACATATGGCGCATGTTTATGATTTTTATAAACCAAATTTAAATTCTCTTTATCCAGTTGTTGATGGTCATTTAAGTGTTCAATGTTTTACATCAGCACTTGACACATGTTATACACAATATTGTACAAAATCGCAAATGAATCATGAATCTCATACACATACTCATACAAGTACATTAACATCACGTGAAGTTAATTTATCAACATTTGCTGCGATTCTTTTTCATACACCATATGTTAAACTTGCTCAAAAATCTCTAGCAAGATTATATCTTAATGATCTTGCACGTGCTTGTCCTTACATACCAAGTACGATATCAGAGAAATACAAGTAAATTTTATAAGTTTTTAATTTTACTTTCGAATTAATGAATCGTTTTGTTTTTTGATTAGAAATCTTGATATTCGTACATTAGGCAATGATAAAGACTTGGAACGGGAAATGATTGAACAAAGTAAAGAATTATTTGAACAAAAAACAGTACCAGGACTTTATTTTTCGCAAAACATGGGCAATATGTATACCCCATCGCTTTACTATAGTCTATTTGCATTTCTTATCAGGTTTGTTTTTAAATATTATTTGTCACTGAGTTTCGATCTGAACTATGTTATATCTGTATGATGTTTGAAATCTTGTAGAATCATTTCCATGAACTTTCACTTATAGAAATAGTTTCATAAAAAAAGAAGTTCTTTGCTGTTTTTCTTGTTTAATGACTAGAGATATGGACACGTGTCTGAATATAAATATAGACTTGAAAATGAGTCAACAACTATATATCGTTTTTGAATGATCTAATTAGAACTGTTGATGAAACCTTGACATTTTAAGATCAAGAAAAATTCGCTTTTAGTAATGTTTGAATCAACACTTCATTTCGTGGTCGAAAGAACTCTAGTCTTGTCTAGTATTTACGATCAATTATTTGAAAGTGTGTTCTTTCTGTCGAAGAAAAAAACTCTGCATGTTTCTATCGATAGAAAGAAAAGTATAATTGATTGGAGACAAGCAACATTGCAACAGGTTGCTTAGTATCCGGATGAATATCGGAAACATTAATGTTGAGAAAAAAACAAGAAGAGAACTTTTTTCTGTATACTTCATCTGTTAAACACTTTAAATAAAACAGACGTATTATTATATTAAACGTTAATCGATGTCCATGAGATTGTCTTTGCAAGGCATATACATCATGGCAGATAATGCTATTTGTCCTTGTCATGACGTTTGTTTTATACTATGCTTAACCAGAGAGAGCCATGATATTATTTAGCTGAATATCCAATTCCACATGCTTGTGTGATTGTAAATCTTTCAAGTGTGTCTCTGCTATGCACAAGATTTAATGATATCCGAAGTATATTTTTGTAATTTACAGATTCTAATCTAGCAAATAGATTTGATACAGAGTAATATTGATTGCATATGTATATCTTCGAAAATGAAAATTCTTTTTAGTTAGTTCATACACACGGATTGCTAGGTACAATATTCATATAAGACAATCTTACAAAATGAGTTTTTCTAATTGATAGGAGAAGTAGACGTCATGTACTATTGTTAAAATATTTTATATGTTTTTCTTTGTAAAGTCAACCAAATGAAGAACAATTGTATGGCCGACGCATTTTACTTTTTTCCTACGGTTCAGGTTTAGCATCATCCATGTATAGTGTTGTTTGTCGTAAAGTTCATGAATGTCGTTTTACACTCGCACAATTACAACGAAGTATTCTACGTGCTCGATATCGTCTCGATCATGAAAGAGTAGAAATAACACCTGATTTAATGGATCATTTATTATTAGAACGCGAAGAAAATGAGCATAAAAGTGAGGATCCTATGATTAGATTGTCATGATTAAAATTAGTATTTTCCTTACTAATAGTACCTTTTATGCCAAGACAACCAACTAAAACATTAAAATTAGGTGATATTTATTTGAAATCTATTGATAAACTTCATCGACGTTATTATGATAAATTCATTGCTAACGATAACAGTGATGGCGATAGTGAAAATTCCAAAAACATACAACAACTCTATGTAAGACAAAAATAAAACATCGGACTTCGTTTGTTTAATTCTCATGCTCGTTTCTTTTTATCTGTAGACTGAATATTTTAAAGATCGACAAGCTAGCGGCGATACAAATTAATAGTGGTGATATTTAGCATTTGATTCTCATTCTTTTATAGTAGCATCCTTTGGATTGTCTTTGACTGTAATTCTCCTTTGTTTGATTTGTTGTTTTCTTTTTCAAGAAGTTTTCTCAAGATTCTTGCCACATATATGTATGTGAGTTTTTGTTTTTGTTTTCTTGTTACTGCTATTACTACTAGTTTTCAATGAAATCCTTGTTTTCATGTTTGAAAAGAAATTTGTACGGGATACATATGTCTAGAAGATGGAAATAATATTTTCTCGCTTAGCGATGATGTAGATATTAAAATTGATCATGCAACTGAGTTGTTCACTTTGAAAATGAGAAAAGTTTTTATCCAAGCAAAACAAAGTCTTCTTTTTCATATCTAGTTACACGTTCTGCTCCACATGAGACATATAATAGAATACGTCTAATTCCAATGGAGAATAATCTGAACTTTACATATTTCGAAATGAATGTTTATAAGAATACACTTTGTCATTCGACAAAACTTTCTAATTTTAATCGATTTCATCTCGTTTATATCATTTACCTGCTATAACGGTTTGAATAGAACCATTGATAAAATATCCACACCAATTGAGTATTGGTTCCCTCAATATGGCAATAGTATGAGAAAATAAACTGGACACGCTATCCTTGGTGTACAGCCGTTTGTGATCACTACAGTAAACATTGGAGAGAAACGACATGAAAAATGGCTATTTATTTATTTAATATCTGTATGTATTAATTATATTCTTGTGATAACTATGTTTAGTTAAGTCAACGATTAATATTATTTCCAGATACAACCGTTATTTGTCATTATTAGATATCGCGAGATTAATTTCGACACGCATTTTGGGACTCTCTTGTAGTACACGACGCTGGAATTAAACCTAAGAGTGCAGCATCAATTAAAAAATGGCGTTATTCGGTTTTACTCAAGAACTGTCTTCTGTCTCATTAAAAGAACCTTTTAAGCTCAGCCCTGTGCCCGATCTAGAAAAGTCACGGATTAAAATCTTATCGTCTAGGTCTAATAGCAACAAATAAGAATTTTATCTATCAATAACATGAACGATTGATTTCAGCTTGCATACTTATTAAGAAAATATTTTAAATGTGTTAGGAAATAATATATGAAAAAATGCTTTTCTATGTGGTCACCCCTCAATGCTTACTCCAGTGACCATTTTATATACTATCATCTATTCGCTATTAAGTTATTGTCAAAATTTCGAAACACAAGAAACTCACGCGTAGACATTCCGGTCGATTTAAGTCACACAGCATGCAAACGAGATCTTTACTAGATGTAAGTAGAAAAACAATCCTTTTTAGAAATTCAATTTTTCTGATGTTTCCAGAAATAATCGATTTTCTAAGTGACGTAATTCTGTGATAGATTAATCAAACAAAATTGTTTTTTTACCAATCGATAGACGAAGAAGTGTACTATAAAACTGTTTTCAGAGTTTCTGAATTTCATGCTCTCTTGAATCGTTGCAACATTTTTCTAAAACTGGCCAGCCCAGTGATCCAGGAGGGGCAAAGGGATAGCGATTGTTCATATAGAATGAATTTTATCGAATATCACACTGAATGTATGGCATATTATTGTATCTTTAATTCCATGTACGTATTTGGATGATTCATCGAGCAACGATTGATACATTCGAAATATCTGACTCATTTCGTGACGTTTGCTCATCATACTATAAATGAAATAGATTGATTTTGCGGGGCTCGATGATTCTATAAATAAGAATTAGTACAAGAACTATGAATCGAATGTTGCTACCAATAAATTACAGCTCTGAGCTGGTCTTAATCTTCGAAGCAATATTATTCATGTATATACTTAAGTTCCTGAGCGAAAAAGAACACAGTAATGTCAAGTAACAATGATCATTTATCAGAGGAATTCTTCAGATGTTTTCTGAATGCAGGAAATTCCTTCTGTTTTCTTTTCCAACAAGAATCATCAATGTATGATTTGAATATCTAAAACCATAGTAAATTAGGTGCCACTAATAATAAAATGATTCACATGAGAACAAATGTTCTTCTATTCAGCATAACATCAAGTTTTGTTGTTGAATAAATATTTTCAAATAGTAAAATTATAAGAAAACATTTATTTCCCATTTCTTGTTAGTATATCATTCGATTGATCTTTCTAATATTTCGTAACTAGATATCAAAGTAATAAAATGACACTTGTCAGTTGTTTATAAAAAAAGACATGCTACAAATCATTATAGATACCTAATCTAAAACTTTAAATGACATATATAGATAAGTAGTCATAAAACACTTTTCGAAATGCCACTTGAAAAAAAATACTATTCTCCACTATTGAAAATGCAATAAACTACAACACATGATGTCTCATGACAATATGAATTAGTATTATTTGCTCTAATTTTCATAGAATGTATTAGACTAATTGAGTTTTACGTGTACACAGGTTATCTTGAATTAAAACATCTGTTGATCATTTTCTTTTTGGCACAAACAAAATACAATGAATAACTATCAATGACAAATTTTTTATTTCATCCATCAGTCATATTATGAAAAATAATTGAAGACAAAACATCCAATGATGTGTAAATCGATTGTATCTTCTTACTCACAGGTATCTAGGTTAATTTTTTTCGATAAAAGAAATCACATAATGCAGTATTAATTTGTTTTTAGTTATGTTTCCATTTAATCCGATCAATGCTCAATTAAAATCATGAAAAACATAAGGAAAAGATTGAGGATTATTCAAAGTGGTATATTCAATTGAGTAAATGAAACTTGTTTATTTAGAATTGAGAGTAGAGTATCGGTAAAACATAGTAATTCAAGTATTGCTTACTTACCCCTTGAGTATATGTGACAGTTTTGAAAGTAATACGCAAAAGTTTATGAAAACCATCTTCAAGTGTCAAGAATAGTACTGGCAAATTTATTTTAGTAAAAATTGATCAATGCTAATAATAAATATTGTAAAGTAATATTTACAATGAGAGATACGAATGAAGAGGAAAAGTATACACAATTATTCAACTCAACACTTGACATTGTTTGATTATTAGTCAATTTTTCAGGCATTGACTTTGTGTCATTTCCTTGTCTGTTTTTGTATACAAGTTTCATAAATATATGATTATTCGATTCGATTATTTGCAAAATTCGACATACACAAATATAATCAAATATCTTCCTATAGATTCATATTTTCAAAAAATCAATTCCTAATTTCAAGACATGGATCATAACCAACGTAATATGTTCGTAGCTTAATCAATCCAATATCTTGCGAGATATGAAGCATACTACTCAAACGAAACTCTCATTAATCTGTTTCAATGTTTGTATTATTTGAGATCTGATGAAGAAAAGTATTTTCCCAGTGACTAATGTTATGTCCAATAGAGAATAAAAACACATGTTAGATGAACTTTAAAATAGTATATGATATGTACAGAAGGTTTAAAAAAGGTGACACTTGAGGCCACACTCTCTCCCTTAGGAAAAAGTAAATTTTCGTCAAGAAACTAGACATGAACATTTTTAGCTAAAATTTTTAATGATTTCCTGTGAAAAAGACGAGTTTTTCAGATAAAACGGGCAATATTTTTTGTTGTTTCTCTATTTATGATTTTGTGCTCGTATATCCAAAAGTGTTCGGTAGTTCTTCATTCTATAGATTAAAGTTTTTGGTTTTTGGAAGAGCATGTGATTTTTCAAGGCATGACATTATCCTTCTTATTTAATTACGCTTGTTTTCACCATTTATATAAGTATTTATATAAATTGGAGCCTGTTTTTCGGGGTCTTGACTTTGCCCATTTTCTTTTCCACATAAAAACTAAGAATTTACAAAAAAAAAGGGCAACGTCATGTGCTACATCTTGACATGCTCTTTCAAACAACCAAAAAATTGAATGTGTAGAATGAAGACCAGGCGAAAAATTTCGGACGCAGTTTCAACGATCGTTAATCCTTGTTTAGTGAATATCTCCCTTAAATATCATGACATTGGACTGAAATGTTAACTATAATCTCTTCGATAAAGCCCTCGCATATTCTAAAAATACCATGAGATTTAGTGTGTACTTGGATCGAAATAGATTTTTGAGGGCGGAGAAGGGGCGGTGGCATCAAGCATTCCAGGATATTAGAAGTGCATTGACACAGAAAACTTGATCATATTAGTTTTTCGTTCTATTGATTTGTTTTTAGTTTGTTTTTATATCCAGTTTTTAATGATCAGCACTTATAAATTTGCATCAGATGTATCATAAAGACAAATAAATGATCACGACGATAAGCTGATTTTTATTGCTTAATAAATACAGTAGTGAACAAATGTCTCGACTCTTGAGAATCTCAGACATTTATAATGCTAAATATCTGACATTTGGTGTACATGTAATTTTTCTAGAGTCTAGATCAGAAACATCATTCTGCTTCGATGGCCTAATCACAAAAAAAAATTGGGATACATAATACATTTTTTCTTTGCAATTAAGCTTTTTCTTTACTGTTTTTGAGTAGAGCGGAAATTCAGCCTATACTGATTCTTTAACCAGAAGATAAATATATGCACTTGAATATTAGAATTTCTAGATATTTCTGAATCCTTCGCCACATCAACATGATAGTCAAAGCTATGATTATTTCCCATCAAAACACATATTGCTTATGAAATTTTTAGGCATTAGTGTCCAACTGCAGATGTAGCTTTGTCAACAGTTTGACCTACATTCGCTCTGAATTACTATTTTGTTCTTTTCTCAAAAAGACATTAAATGATTTTTTTTCTTCATCCAAACAATCATCATAAAATGTCCACATTGCTAGAGAGGAATGATGAACTTCAATGAAAGTAGATTGATGAATAGAGATGATACAATGCTACGTAATGAGCAATAAGCGGTCCTAGAATGTTCGTTTTTTCCAGAAATATAAAGTTCATCCGTGATTTAATTGCGATTCATTCACATCCATCATAAGTCTCTTTCTACGTCAGCAATCAACACAAACTTATTTTTCTGATCTAAATTCTTGACGAAGTATATGCACACACGATTTCAAGTCTCTAGCATTCGAAATGATCGACATCATCAAGAGTCGGGTATTTTGTCTGCTATTATTTATTATCAGCACAAGTAATAGATTAGTAAATTAATTACATATAAATACCATTGGTTATTCTGTTTATTTTTCATTGATATAAGAATTTTACTCAAAATCGTTAGTATAGAAATAAATATTGCCGAAAATTATTATTGAACAGGATGATATCTCTTTACGATCTCAGACGACAAATACTAACATGATCAAATGGTGCTGCGATCAATTCTTCTTTGAATCATGTATAATTTGAAAAATTCATTATGATGCTTTAGATTTTCTGCAAATATCCATCTATCTGCGGCTTGATCTAGTTGACTGTACCAGGATGTGATCATCTACTTTAATCGATCAACTATCATGTCGAAAACATAGATAATAAAAATGCTTATAGTGGCCTTTCGTTGTTGTTTTTCTTAATAATTAGATTTATTTTTGATAAACGATACGATTTAGAAAGTTGTTTCGTTCTAAAAGACGTAGTTTTTCTCATGTTTCGAGAAATTTCAATGTTTGCTTATTTATAATTGGTTTCGATCCCAATTTAGAAATTCTTTTTGTGACTCTGTATAACTTAATAGAGACGAATACAACAGAGAATTTTGCTTTCTATTCTATCTGAAGCAAAATCAGAACAATGATACAACATTGATTAATACAATCATGGAAATTTTGCATTCGTTCAATATTATTATAAAAATGATATTTGCCATTCATTTTTCTTTAAACATTTACTACGTGAAGTACCACAAATCAAATGATCATAGTAACAAAACGTTTGAGAGTGATCGATAGCCAATAGCTATAGACCACTGTTAATGATTAGTTTCTTTGATCTAATTTTCTATACATGCAACACTAACTTCATTCTCAACTATGTTAATGTCTATTGATTTTTGCTGCAAGTATTTTTTCACTAATGCATCACTAACTTTGAAAGAAAATATACTGCAGCACTGAAACCCAAACGATCTCTTTGATCTTTCAAGTTAAGTTTGTTGTTCAAAACAAAATCATAGTTATTTATATACATTTGAAAACGCAATGAATCAATCACAAGTATTACGCATATTCTTTAACAATGTATTCCATTAGATAGCATTAAACTGATTGTTGGTAGCAACTCAAAAGTATGGCCTCAAGATAAAATCTTAATTTATACTAAAATCAGCAAATTGCTAAGTGAAACTACTTTCTGAGTGCAAAGTGGTCAGTCACTTGATGAATGCATAGTTGGCAAACTGTTTTTCGTACTGATTAATTTTTGCCAATATAGATACTGTTACTATCTGTAAATTCTTAATGAACACATAAACTTACATACAAGTTTGAATTCAATGAGACTGCGTTAAAGTGTTCTTCAATCTATACAATATGACCTTTCGTTAACAAAAATCTATTCATTTGATTGCACGAAACGTCGTACAAATGAGAAGTATAAAGTTAGAAATCAATGAATCAAATTTCATTTAGTTATCTTTCATAGAACACATTTTTCAGGCGAAAAAATAACGACTGTTCGTTGAGTATTTTACATGTAAAATGTGTTGTCGTATGAGTATACTATTTTTGTTCGAGGCATCTCTTCTTAAAAGAACAATTTGTTGACACAGACGACAGATACATATTTGATGAACATGGTTTTCTTATGAAAAACATGTTCAATTTTAATCAGAACAAACAGAACTTAAACTTCATCTAGAAATTTGATCATTGAATCTTCAGTCTACTAAAAATAGATATTCTTGAACAAAGCCTACTACTACTACTTGTTCAACATATTAACGTAGATAATAAATGAAGGATACAATCGGCAATCAACGAGTTCTACGATTGGTAATAATATTCTATTGTTTTGAATATATGAACGAAATATTAGAATTCTTATCGGTGAATAAGTTGATTACTAACTAATGAGAGAGAATTTGAATAAAATCAGTAAACTTATTTATATATATCAATGGCTTTTTTAAGATTAGTTGAATTTGCTCCTGTTAACCGATAAATTTGTTTTCCTCGTTTAAATAGAACAAACGTCGGCAGAATACTTATAGAAAATTGATATGATAAATCCGTATTTCTATCAATATCGATTTTCATAAAAATCACACGTGTTTTATATTCATCGAATGTCCATTTATATAGAACAGGTGCAATTTGTAAACATGGCGCACACCAATTAGCATAAAAATCGCAAACAATTAATTCATCAGCATTGAACGGATCATTTATTAAATCATCGAATTGTTTTTGTGTAGTAATTTCATGAATTTTATTCGTATGATTATCTAACGGTAGAGCTTTAAATGATGTTCTTGATGAATTGACTAATGATTCAGATCTATTAGTTGAAAAACAAGTTCCCATGTTGAAACGAAAGGGCAATTAGTATGTTTATGTAACGCGCTGAAACAAATGACCTTGGTTTCTTTGTCAAATAGAAGCAAAATAATTGATCAGAGAAATTTACGAATGACGTAAAAAGAAAAGATTCTAATAAAAATCTCAATCAATTTGTCTTCTTTTAACAATCGAATTCGATTACAATCTGTGTTGATCTTTTCTTTTATTGAAATAAAATAGAAATTTTGAGAGTTAAGTGTAGTACAAATATTGATCTTAACTATGCTGTTGATCGGACAATCAGAACAAAACATTGACATGAAATGTAACAAGCGTTTTTTCTTTTCATTCCTTTTTTTTTCTATTGACATAATGTATATGGTATTCCTTTGTGAGTAGGTCAAAAAACGAATCGTAGAAAAAATTCGTTGCTTGGCAGAAAAAATCAAATTATAAACAGAGAACAATCGAACGAAAGTTGAGAAGAAAAAATAGACAGTTCATAGATTTTTTGTTGCTATATTTTTGATATCATTTCATGTGAAAATGGAAGATACGGTAGTCAATGAAAAACCAACTGTTGATAATAATATTAAAAAAACTGGTGAAACACAATATATCGATTGTATACGATTAATTGAAGGTGGTCATGTTCGACGTCTTGAAAATACAGTTGCAAAATTTGATTTTGTTCAATATGAATTAGATGCAGAAAATGATGAACCAATGAAGCCATTGATTTTTTATGCGATTGAACATAATGATGCAACGATTGTTAAGATTTTACTTGAAATGGAACTACCATTAGATAAATCATTTACAGTAAGTAAAAATAAAATAAGGAAATATTTGCAATATAAGAAAATTTAGTTGATTTCTAAGTTCGACATTGATTTAAATGTTGACAATGACAAACTCTAGTAACAATGTTGTTTATTTGAATAGTTCATGCTATCTACTATACATGAATAGGAAGAATATAAGTCGAACAAAAAAAAAAAGGAAAATAAAAATAAACTAAGATAATCAACAACAAGATCATATTGGAATGGATAAGTATGAAAGCGTTTTCTTGTGAGTGGGCCAACTCAATGCGAGTTCGTTCGGAAACGCCTTAGGAAAGAAGATTATGAACCGTTTTTTAAAGACATTTTGATCTTGATAACAAAAGCGTAAATTATCATAGGTTCAGAGACTCTGTTCACAATAGTTTGTTGATTGCAAAATATTTTGAATTACCGGAAAGTTTCTATCCTGCAAAACACGATACTTCATCTTACTTTCGAACTGTAATTGTTTTTCGATAACAAATAGGATCGAATTGAAGTGCTTTCCTCTATTTTTCTCTTTCGAAAACATTGTTTCTGTAGCTTTCTATAAAGAAAGTATTTGGAAGCACAGTCAACAAAAAGGACTGTTTTATTTTAATGTTATTAATTGTTATACAAGCTACAGTGTCATAGGAACATTTTTATTAAGAAAAATGAAAAGTATTTACACTATTTTCATCAAAGTATTCGTGAAGACAATTGTTTTTCTTTCAAGTCCTATGTAACAGCTAAAGGAAACGAAACAAGAGGACAGTTTCGATTATTATTTTTTCTATCGTATAAAATAAATTTTTGAAGAAAAACAAATTTTAGTCGTTTGAAATCATTACATATCATCGATTATTATACATCAAGCAAGAATATGAAGAACTGTCTGAGAGAAATATTTGTACAGTTCATAAATGATAGTACATCATGATATCGCTAACTTAAGACTATGGAGAGAAAAAGACTCTCCCCTAATTTATCCTTCTAATGATTCGTGCGACTTTAAGACAGCTTTCTATTTCCTTTTAATTGATAGGGAACAGTTCCTTTTATTGTACGACGAAATCATGCAGAGACTAACTTGAGAAAAACTTTGAGCATCAGCAAGAGACCATTAGTACGAATGTTGTTTAAAAGAAAGTCGTTGCTGTTCCGAAGGAATAGCATTGATGTTAAATATAATGACAATTAGCTGATCTACGGAGCAGTCTCTGACAGTTAGTGATAAAAGTCTTTTTCTCGTATGAAGAAGACATGGGAATGCATCAACTGGGAAACTTCGATCATCAATATTTTCTAAAGAAAAGATCTTAGTCCATTTTCAATGCTTTTTGTATTAAATACAATACTAAAAAAGCTAATTGCTACGAAATATTTTCTCGAATCATGAAATGCGGCAAACAGTTTGTGTCTTTGACGAATAGTTCTTGACTAACGTGATCCTATATTATCAAAAACTAGTTTGACTACAAACGAAAAGAATGCAATTGTACCATTCAACTTTTTATGATAATCAAATACGAAATAAATAAAAATTCAATAAAGGTGATTAAGGGGAAAAAATCTAATAATCGGTTTTTTCTCATTTAAAATCAATAATTTTTTCTGACGTGTAAATCGGATATTGAATAACAACTGAATAATGAACAATTTGATCCGTTGTATTTGAAAATTCGATCCTTAATAGACATATAAATCTTAAGCGATTAGAAACTGAAAATTCCTCACTGAACTTGATCTAAATATGCAGAGATTGTATGTCGGATGAATAAATAAATGATGGTTTTTTTAAAATTACAATAAAAACAAAGAAAGATCTAATGCTTATTTATTCTTTTGGATCATGGTACCGTCGCCTTCTACACCAACCACTCCATTGACACAAAAAACCTTCACTGCCTATGAATATGCACGTGAATTAAAGCGTAACAGTTTAGCTGAGCTTGTTCGTCATCGATTGAAACTTCCAACATTAAAACAACGTTTTTTCCGTTTAATACAATCAAATGATGTTCGTCGATGTGATAAATTTATTCGGCATCTACGTAATGAAACACGACAAAAGAATTTAGCGAAAGACGGTCTATTTAGTGCTGCACAACTTGGTTCAATCCGTTTATTAGATTATTTTTTAACGAATTGGAAAATCGATGTCAATTCACAACAACTAAATAATGAAAATTACACAACTACTGCTCTGTTGACAGCTATAACATACCATCAGAATGAAGCAGCTAAATTTCTATTGTTTCGTCATGCTGATCCAAGTTTGAAAGGTCAATATGATAATGCACTTGTTACAGCACTACATTATGAATCAAATAATGATTTAATACGTTTATTACTTGATAAAAATGTTGATATTGCAGCTCGACATCCTGATTATAGAAAATTAACTTTGAGAGAATACTGTGTATTGACGAATCGCATAAAAGCTAAAATAGAACTCGACTCATACATCGCACGTTTGATAAATAATGGAAATTACAAAAGATTAAAATGGCTTGTTGATCATGGCTATAAACATATTAATGTAACCATTGGTTATAAACGAGATGGAAAACAATTAGCAAAAGAAAGATATTTCGAAAAAATCGTCAAATTAATCGACGATGTGGAAAATGCACAGATTAGAGCAAGGAAAAAAATGAATTATTAGATGGATATTTTGTTCCTTCTCTTTTTCGTCTTCTTTTGTTTTTTCTTTTATATCTCGGAAAAGAGCTGATACGATACCACAAAAAATTTCTTTTTTTTTGTAAATGAATAAACACGAAGTGAGATTAGAAAGATAGACATATTATTTGATTTAATTAGAAATATTTTTCCTCCATACTATTAATCCAATTTTTAACGAAATATCGTCTAGTGCTACAAAGTTTATTGGACAACGAAGGAAACAACATGAGGTCACGTATGGTAAAAAATTTTTCTCTACACAATAAAGACAATGCCATTTAAAGAACGTACTTAGAAAAACAGAGTAACTTGTTTTTACTCTTTTATGTGAAGAGATCCATGTAAACAAAGATGAAAAGAAAGTTGCATATAGAAAGGTTTATACTGTTTTCAATGAAATGTAATTTTCCATTGTGAAACAAAATTCAGTCTACATTACATTTTCTGTATATTGTATTAGAGTAACAGTAATAATAATAATAATAATAATAGAATAGAGAAGAAAATATTTTGCAAGATTTGTTTCGTTTTTCGCTTTTGATTAAAATAGGAAAAAAATCCAAAATAATATTTATTGTTTTTCACAACTATATCTATATCTATCAATTTATCTATCTCGATATTGATACATATATATGTCAAGAAAAACAAACTTATATATATATATATATATCAAGCATTTATCATCATTACATTATTTTGTGTGTTGCGATGACACGAAATTATTCTCATCTGCATCTTATTTTCTTCTAAGATGATATCATATTATTATCAATATATCTTATTTATAAACTCATAAATTTCATATAGAATTTTCTTTCTTTTAATTAGATTAAATAACATACGATATTCGGATTTTCTTTTTACAGTAAAAATGAATCTAAGAAAAATGTCAATGATTATTATCACAAATCGAGCTGTATGTTTATAGGGACAGCTGATTTTTCTAAATGTTAATGATCAATGAGATCAAAGGTTAAATGAACACAAGTGTAGATCGATTTTCAACAGCTGCTTATATCTGTTTTCTAATCATTGAATATCTTCGACTTTGAACAAGTATGTTTTCTTATATACAAAAAAAAGGAACGAACAACAGCGAAACAAACAAATAAAAAAAATGAGAGAAAAGAAGAAGAAGAAGAAAAAAGCAAAAGCAAATGCAAACACACACGCACACACAAACGGACTACTGCTTTTTTTCACTGCTACTAGTGTCGCCTCTCACGAGATGTTTCAAATAACCGAACGGCCCTCCTCCTCCGGCTGCTGTTTGCTCAATTGATGATAAGTCTGTTTGATTATTTGTTTCCGGCGTTCGTTTAAGTAATGCTATTGGATTTGTATTACGCAATGTGAATGATGATTTCTTTTTTACACGTGTCGATGATGTAGCCAAAGAAGAATTTGATTGAGTTTGTTGTTGCTGCTGCTGCTGCTGTTGTTGTTGATCACTACTACTTTTGTTCGTTGCAGATGATGTTGTTGTGATTGATGCTGAATTAGTTCGAGTTCGTTTTGTTGTATCGGAACTCACAGATGATTTGCGTGGTGTTGGAGTGGTATCAATTTTTCCGTATTTTGTTATTGAACGATTATTTGCAGATGGTACTGCATCTTCTTTTACAGATCTTTTATTAGATACCCATGAGCGAAATGAACTAACAGGATTCTTAATTGAAAAACCACCACTTGCTGTTGAACCATTTGAATTGTTGGTGGAATGTTTTTGATGAGATGAATGTTTATCATGATTTTTATCTAAATTTATTTGAATATGTTCAAGATCAGTATGTTGATCACCGGTTGAATACGAAATATTTTTTTGTTTTGATTGAGTTAATTCAGTTCTATGCTTTGCCGAAGAAGATTGCGATGAATTTGTTTTTGTTATGCTTAAATAAGATGAAAGAAAAGAAAATAATATATATTGTTTTGAATTCTAACTTGATTATTCGATTAAAAACGAAATACTCATGAATAATTTATGTTAGACATTGTTACAAGAAAGTAAAATAATCAGTTCTAAAATATCTGAGTTTTAGACACTACGTTCTTCTATCGACGATATGTACATAAAGAAAACTGTAAGAAGATATATACTCAAGATTTTCGGTAATGATAATCTTTCGAAATTCTGTTATTACAGGTCTAAGCATTTGTCAATGTGACAAAATCAAAGCATAAAATAACACTGAATTCGAGTTTTCCTTTTTTCAATATAGGAAGAAACAAAATAAATGGTGTCAAGAATAAAAATCGGTATTTTTGTTAAATAAAAAAAAACTAGTTTGATTTTGTACGATTTCAAAAATAAAATATTATTATTACTTATCGATTCCATTGAGAATTTTTTCATCTTCCTTTTGTATGACAACAATAGGTGTATGATGTATCGAGTCTCGTTCGTTCGTTATTGATTCTCGTTGTTCATCATCACTATCAACATTATGTATGATTGCTTCATCATTTATTGTTTGATTTTTATTGATTAAACGTTGCTTCCGTTCGGCATCGGACCATGGTGGCATACGTTCATTGATTTGATCGAATGTTTTGGCTGTTGAAAAAGAAAAGTCTGTCGGTACTTTACGATGTTCACTAGGATCGTGATCATCATCGATAAGTTCGGAAAGATTTGTGGTTGATACTGCTGGTGATACAGGTGCAAGACCTTTCAAATTTAGAACATTTTCACTAGCTTCACGTAATGATGCATAAACTTTAGCCATTTTCCCCACAGCACGTATTTTTGAACGTATAGCATCACGACGAAATTGATTATCATTATCATTTTGTTGATCATTCATTAAGTCTGTTATGAGTTCTTCTTCACTACATATATTTAATATATTTATTAACATTTCGGTTATTTTTTCACCGACGAACGGCAATGACCATGTAAAAACATTCATAAAATTTGGCAACCAATATGGATGAGGTGAAGAATTAAATTGTCTTATATTGACTATATTCGTGTCATACTTAAGTATAGCTGCTTTGTTTTGATAAACATCAAGATAATTCGGTGCAGAAAATATTGTCATTAACGATGGAAAACCACTTTGTGGACATTTACGATACATGCGATAACCAACATCTTGTGCTTCATGCGCACGTATAACACTTAGTAAACAATTTCGTACAAGAAAATCATTAACAGCTTTAAACGTATAAAAATATGAACAGCCACGTGTTGCATTAAATAAATATTTTTCATCATGAGATTTTTCATGTCCATAGTCTTCAACGGGATCACTCCATAATAAATCACACATGGGACCATATGGTGGAGGTTCTTTGAAACGATCTAATTTTTTTACATCATCTAATGTATGAATTTCCGGTGAAAGACCGCCTATAGGACAATGAGAAATATTTATTTTAGATTTTTTTAAGAGAAAAAAAAAAACTTTCTTCGTTTCATTCAAATAAACTTACCATGAACACAAAAGAATTGTTTATCTATAAGAGCGGCTAATGGCAAACAATCAAACGCACGCATGCATGCATCGTAGACCCGTTCAGTATATTTGATTTTACCTTAATAATAAAAATGTTGATTTAATAACGAAAAAAGAAACAGAAGAATTTTAAATAATGCTTACATTCCGTTTTAAAAGTAAAATATTCGGTCAAATGTCTACATTCATGATTACCACGAAGTAGAAAAAATGTCGTTGGATAATGAATTTTAAGCGCCCATAAATAAAGTACACATTCAATGGAAAAATATCCTCGATCGACGTAATCACCCATGAATAAATAACGAGTTGTTGCTGGTGGACCTTGATTAAAAGACAACGAATAGAACAAGACAATATTTTTAATATATAAATTATTTTTGACAGTTAGGACTTATCCGGAACAGTAAGAAGACTTCTTCTTCTTCTTTTTTTTTCTCATTCAATTGCTATAAAGCTAAAAATAGATTGCTCACTTACCTCCAACTTCAAGTAATTTCATAAGATCATAGAATTGCCCATGAATATCCCCACAAACTAAATGAAAAAATGATTTCATAAATAGAAAATAGGATTGTGTTTCAATGAACTTTTACCAGTTATTGGAGCTTCTAAGTCGACTAATGTATTTTCAGAATGTAATAGATGTTCACCCCGTTCGATGATCATCAAAGCAGCATCTTCTTCAAGACGTCCTTCAGCAATTAGATGATCGCGAAGGCGTTCAAGTTGAGGTTTACCACCACCAGTTGGTGTGTCAAATAAATCAGCAATCGTTAAACGATACGAAGGTGGATGTGGAAGACATCGTACATAAGCATTAATTGTCGATGTTGGTGGTGATGATTCCTTTTTCGGCAGAGACGCTGTTCTTGTTGTCGTTGTTGTTGTTGATGCCATCACTTGTGGCTTATGTTTAGTGGTACTAGAACTATCATAACAATAGAAGATATAAAAGAAGATCGAAGAACGTTATGAAAACTGATCTTATTCATTAACTAGATTAAGAAAACCGAAAAAACATTACTACTTATCGAAGCTGAGTAAGGTGATAGATGAAAATCAGATTATAATACATAAATATATTTTTCTTTCTTTGCTTTTCCACGTCGTTTGATCTTTCTTGTAATGAGACAGATATGTTGTCGAAAGTTGACATATATCGATATTACTATCATAAGCAAATGATTTTTTTAGATGTCATCAAACAAAAAAAAGCAATAGAACAAGTCGATGAGAAAAAAATGATCGAGTATGTGTCATTTTATACAACTGTAAGAGTTCTATTACATTCTACTAGCATGTATTTTTGATTTCGATACCTTTGTATAACATTGTTTGTCGATATACTCGTAGCCATTCATTCATTGAGGACAACAAGTTGATCTATGAGCATCGATATTAATATATATATATATATATATATAGATATAGATATGTATATATGTCGAACTCCACGCAATAGTAGAGAAAAGAGAAAAATTTTCTATGATAACTGCTGCGTGTGTCGAAAATAGACACAATAAGATGTGATAGATCTCCGAGAACAACACATAGATGTAAACCGATAGAGAAGGAGAGATAGAGAGAAACCGAGAAACAGACGAGAAGAAAATGCGTAGGTACAAATTGCGTATGAACAATGAGGACACACACGTCGAACACATATAGAGAAAGAGATTCCTTCTATCGCTGTCTATATCAAATCAGAATTGATTATGAGCTGGGATGCTGCCATAGTAGTACAGAATGTAATAGCCTTTCTTTTCCATATGTTCGCTTTCTTTCTTTTCCCTCATTCTTTCTGATACACACCGAAGTTGATCGCCTAAATAGCTCACAAATGCGATAGATGAGACCATCAATACTACTATTCTGTTACTTGCATTCGGCGAGATTTTTCTTGTTCCTTCGCTTACTGAAAATCTATTACATTTTCTTCTTCTTCTTCTTCTTCTTTTTCTTTTTCTTCTTTAGCTTCTTCTTTGATTTGCTTCTTCGTAGTCGTTGTTCCGACTCTACTGTCTGCCTTCCATATTAATAATTAGTGCTGCGCGAAAGAAATGGGTTCTCTCTAGCTTTTTTCTCTCTACTATTTATACATCTGCACATTGTGCTGCACATAATTGAGCGCGACAGAATGAGTACCAAGCTTGCAAGCGCTCGTTCTGCTTGACATAGAAAAATGCTGATGAATCTTTTTTCTCTCGATCGCATATCGTTGAAAGTATTTTCAAGTTAAGATTCTCGTCGAATGCAACAACATTAGTTTATTGTGGAAGACATGAGCCGTTGATTATACGTCTTCAAGTGTGTTGATCAACCATATAGTACTTGCATCATCAAAAAAACATCAAGGACATTCACACGTTTCCATCGGAAATAACGGATCAATAATGATATGACAGCACAATGGGATTAAGATGTTTTAAAAATATGTGATGCTAGCCAACTATGATTGAGAGATAATAATGGAAGACCTTGTTTTTTTTTCTAAAATCTGCTTTAGGCCATAACTACCAGAAGGATAAATTAGAGAGATAAAAGGAGCCGAATGATGAGTGAAGATGATGGTGATGATATGTGCTTTCGTTCGTAACAAACATACAGGCTAAAGCAATTACGTCTGATGTCAACACACACATATGAATCGGCACTTAGACTCGCATCCACATACTCAAGCATTAGGAGGAGAAGATGTGAACTACAAATAGATAGACGACTTTTTGTTTCTTCTCAGACATTTTTTTGGTGTGTTTATTTCATAACAGAACTCTAGTGCGACGCTTATACTAAAGTTACCTTTATAAAGAAAACTACAACTACTCTGACTACAAAATTTTCTTGCTTCATGAAGCACAATTTATGATCTTCAATGCAGTTCTATTTTGACATGAGTGAAATATTTGACTATAAAAATTAAAGAATTTCATTAGATCATCAATAATTATTTACCTTGATATAAATAAAAATAATTATTTATGAATTCAGAATATGCCGTTAGGAGAGTAGATAGTGTTATATCTGACATTGATAATGACATATATTTATCTATAAAACAGAGAAAGTTTCTCGACGCAAGAATTCAATCATATTGACAAGCAAGATAAAAAAAAACAAGAGAAAATGTCTTGGTTGTTTTCGTATTCCTATTGATTGAAATGGGGTTCATTCTCATGGAAACAAGATATCTAACGTCATTTTCTATAACGAAAGAAAAAAATACACGATTTCTTCAACCGAAATCATCGTGCTTATTTAAACGATACAACAGTAACAACAACAACAACAATCAATGGATAAAAATTAAAATAGAGAGAAAAAAGAAGAAGAAGACGATGAGCTAAGAAACAGAGGGGGAGAGCTCAAACATAACTATGACCACCAATAAAGACGTAAAAGAATAAGAAAAAAAAACGCTTGAATAGTTTAGAATAGATGAATGACAAAAGAAATACGGAAGGCTTTTTGTGCTTTAATAACCTTCTATCATGTCATTCCAGGTAACTATTGATAATGTGTTGGATTATAACTGTTTGAATACTCTTTCGCATGATTTATTTTTCAATTGAAATTCGACTTATCGTTTTCATGAAGTCAATCAATAATGGATTGTTAATATTTAAAAGAAAAAAGATTACTTCAAATAATTTTTTCGTAAACCTAATCCTTATCTTGATTTCACCGATTAAAAATACACTTAAAGTTTGTCACGCAACAATTTCAAAGGATCTGATAATGCCGAATTTACTATTTATGCAAATACATAATAAATATTTGTACACTGAATTGGAATTTCTAGTAACGTATACATATTAGAATGATGATTCATAATTAATTTTCATAGCAGATGGTCGCAAAAATGTCCGCAATCTTTCCTCTTTCCAATGATTACGCTCCAGGTTGACTAGTTATATATTAATTAGAGATTGACGAATGTACTTTTCTTTTCTATTCTTGATAGCGAAGTGCTTGTCGTTCATTTAAGAATTGCTTTTTTGTTTTATGCTACACTAACTCTCTTATTATACTTATGGCCAACGATAGCTAAGTTTCATTCGAACCATTGTTTGGACTTCTTTTTTCAATTACATTCAAAAAACAAGATTTTCTGTTCTCAATTCTACAAATCAACAAATCGATAACTTCAATTACGTATCATACACTTAATATCTCATGTCTAATAACTGATGACATATTATGTCGCAATCAGTAAGATGACCCCGATTCGATAATTTAAAAGCTTAAGTCTACATGTATTCCAATAATCTCAGCTGAACGGTTGATCAGTATTATTTAACATTTGAACTACGTCTAGTGAATATTCTAGTTTTATAATTGGGTTCTTGATGAATTGTGTTTCTCTAATGCGTACTCATTTCGACATTAACATTTAATCAATCACACATATGGAGCAAAAATAGACGTAGTCATATAATGTTATTCTATGACAGAAAATTTGTTTCAACGAGCCAGACCCGAGAAAAAGAGCACTAGACTTATCATCGTAATTGACATTCTTATTTTATTAAAATCTATAATCAAGATTTTCAATTGGAGTTAAGATTTTTGCAATTGATCTATAAACAACTGACACATACAGCTATATTATATCAGTACATAAAATTTTATTTTTCATTCATTAAAATTTACAAAACAAACGAGATAAATATCTTTCATATATTAATCATTCAAACTTAACGTTCTTTCTGTGACCGATGATCGATATTCTAAGATGTACAGAATTCTAAAGATAGAAAAATAAAACAACATAAATCAATCGTTGTTCATTTTAAACAATAGAATAATGCTTATACATACAGTATGAATAAAATCATTATAACACCAATGGATGTCATACAAAAATAGACAAGACCTGGATAGATCATTATTGTTAATCGATAAATTTCATTTGTTGCTGCACCAATTGCATAGTTGCCACCTGATTCGAATACGCTAGCTAGTATAAAAACTGCTGCATATTCATGTCGTTCAACTAATTTTGTTATACGCGAACGTATTATTGGTACGGTTACATAATGCAATCCACCGATACCAACAGCTACATAAAGCATCCAATTTTCTTGAGCTATTCCAAATAAAATTGTTTGTATCATAAAAGCTAAACAACCAATCGCTGGTAGTATTAAGTGATCCGTACGTTTACCAATAATAACTACAAAGGGTATAGTAAATATTAGAGTCGATACTGTTTGTACTGTAACATTTAAACTAATAGTAAATGAATCAAAACAGTATGGTACACCATATAAATAGACGTAAAACATGGACAGATTTGCAGATAACATGACAATTATGAGTAAATGTATAGCAACTAACATTAATAATGATCTTTGTTTATGTCCTTGACGTTTAGTTAGAAATACTTGAAAACATTTTGCTACTATTCGAAATTCAGTTCTTTTTAATTGTTGAAATATATTCAAGTGTTGAACGTCTAAATTTGATTCTGGTTGTAAAAATATACATAAAATAAAACCCATGAAACTTAATATTAATGTAACTATAGTTGCTTGAACAAATCTCGGATGTTCTAAATATAATCCCATTGTCATTAATGCTAAAAACCGAGTACAACTAATGCATACATCTGTGATTATAATAGCTGATGTACGCATTTTCTCATTTGTACAATCAGTTACATAAGCAAATGAACTTAGAATATTTAAAGCTGCTGTTCCAAAAAGACCATCAAACGTAGTTGATAGAATAATCCATGTATCCGATAGATCGAAATAGGCAACAGCTGTTAAAATACTATAACGTATGGTTTTACCGATGAATGGTAAGGCAAGTAATGATTTTCGTCCGATTCGATCACAATTAGCACCAAGAACGATAGACGTCAAAATAGCCGGTATCGTACCAGCAAGAGATAGAAGTATATTTAAACGTGCAGTCGCTCGTTGAATCATATCATTCGGTGAAATTGTTGTTGATATAGGATACTTCGTTGTTGTTGTTGTTGTAAGTGTTGCAGGCGTTGCATTGTGAGAGATTCGACTCGCATTTAAGCATAGGGCATGTCGATCTGTTTTCGAAGAAGAATTCGATTCATAACGTATGGCATAACGATATTCAACAAAATCATTGAGAATTAAATTATCAATATTAGTAATCATTATTAGAAAAATAATAGTTGGTAATACGCGCCACCAACGAGGGACTTTCGGTGGTAGTAAGGGTTTTTTTACATCATTTTGATCGGCCATGCTGTTTTGTTTTTAGTTATACACTCTGAATTCTACTATTGGCTCAGCTCGAATTCACCTGTATATATAGAGAGAATAGAGAGAGAGAGATACTTTATCGTGTCATCTTCTAACGATCCAATGAAAAGCAAGTAAGATAAGTTATACTACAAGTTCACGAGACAAAGTCTTCTTGAAATCTATTTGTGTCATTTTACTGCGTCGATATAATTTTCATCACAATCCCAAACATATCTTGGTAGATAAGATCAAAATCTATCGATAATAAATGAGACAACAATTAAT
>OENT01000109.1:178819-211142 GCA_900239685.1 Rotaria macrura
CACTACATAGAAACATGTCGGTACTTAGGAGTATGTGTGTCACTTCAATCTTCGAAAATATTTTGTTTTCTTTCAAAATAATGCTTAAATATTTTTGTAGTATTTTTATTTTATAGACTTAGTTGATATGCGCCTTCGATGTTGACGGCAAGATATTCTAGAATAGACGATAGACAAAAAAGAAACCATATGTAGTACTCTATAATTTGTTCGTATTGTTTTTAGTGTGTGCCTTGAGAATTTATGTAATTAGAGGAATGTAATAAAACTTTAATTTCCTTTTTTTCTCTCGAATGATGTGAAAAGCTGCTAGATAAATTGTATAAAATCAATGATTATACTAATTTTAACATACTGAATTGGAATTCGATGTTTGAGAATAGTTTCATTTCTCTATCATAATCCTTGGTACAAGATTGTACTACTTCTTTGTGAAAAGACCATTTCCTTACGGAATAAATACCATTGAAGTCGTACTCCTTCTAAGACGATAAACTGATTCTGTACTATCATAAGCTTAGCTAATATCCAGCAGGTTTGATTGATGTCAAACTTGTCCATGATATACCATTGGAATCATTTCATTTTAAAAGACTACAATCAGATAGATCAACTAGATGGAAAACTGAACACTCTCAGACAGACGTCAATGATATTTATCTATTCCATCTAGACGAAAATCAACCAAATCATCAACTACGACTATTTTAAAAATTCTAATGTACACAGAATGCAAACTTGGCTAGTTATCTTTGACAACTAATCTAATGGCAATATATGCCATGATCATACTATAGAAAAATATATCTCGAAAGTTGTTTTTCGATCGTTGGATATGATTATCATGTAATTTATAAAAGTATTTCATGATAATAAGAGAAAATATTTCTTTAATTGATGCACGCAATAGTTAATACTTATCTAATTGTAATCTTCTATTGGTTCAACTGCATGTAAAAGATATCCTGATTGTTCTAGATAGTATTTCCCTACGGGATGTAACTATGAATAGATGTTTTTTATTCAAAGATGTACATCAGTACTTCAAGACATGAAGAAAAAATAGACAAAAGATTAGAAGAATATGATAATTTTTACTTCTTTCCTAACGTATATCGACATTTACCTTCTATTGACATGGATGGATTGAAATATTCGAACTTTAATTGATTGTAGTAATGATAAAATCATGAAATAAAATTTTAAGCATCGTTTTTTTGTGTGTATTGGTCATGAACAAAGACAGGACGTCTAGCATCACATAAGAATTACAGAATTTTTAAATACAAAGAAATATTATTCAAGAAAAATAATATTTAAAATAGCATAATCACCCGATGTCAAGCGAACTAGGTGTTAAATTCTACTTTTTATAGAATATTCTATTTCAAGTTTACGGAATGTTTGTTTTTTTCTATCGAAGTCGACGGATAATATATACAAAAGTGGTCGAAATATCTTTTTAAATCTAGTAAAATTTACATTTATCTATTCATCATATGTACGATAGATATCTAATAAGTTCAAACATGTCTCTTCTAGCATGTTAATAATGATGTATGTTTTCGATTTTTATTAGTTTACTAGTGAAAATTTAAATTTGATGTGGGTATGTGTAATATATTACGATATGAAAACACTAACACTTCCGTTTCAAGTGTATGTATCGTTTTCAGTTTTATTTTTCATTTAAAATAGAATATAGATTGACTGTGATACTATTTTGTGATCATGAACTATCTTTGAAAAAATTATATGAAAGCATATCAAACACCAAACTTCATACAACATTGGATTTTGTAGTACTAAGATCCTGGATAGTTCAAACAGCTCCACATTCTACCATTTAAACTAGTTCAATATGTTGTTTTAAAATGAAATTTCTTAAATAAAGTTAGATCGAATTAACTTGTGTTTTAAAACATCTGCTCTGTTTAATATATATAATTTAGCAGGAAAAAGAATTTTTCACATGTAATTTTTTTTCTATCAAAGAATTCTGTTTTCTAGAGGAAACCTTAAATTACGAAATTGACATTACCTGTTCGTATGTATTTAATTTCGTCGCATGAAAAACATATTTTAATTTCAATATGATTTTTAGCATGTATGTGTATTATAGAAATGATATTGATGATTAGAAGTAATGTTCATCGACAATTTTTTTTTAAAGTGAACAGTTCACGAAACTAATAAACAAATAGGAAAGGATGAAATCAATTTTATCTTATTCGTTGCATAGGATTAAATGTGTTTTCAACACCACAGAATATGACAATTGAGCACCGATTTAATTACACGTGAAATGAGGACCAAATTAACAGGCAATTTAAATGAGATAAACTCATTTAAAGCCTATCGAACTTGTAGTATGTATGGTGACAAGTATTGCGTTGTAATAAGCTGAACTCGAATCGGCTAATCTCATGACTATTAATTTATGAAATTCAAAGGATTTATAATTCCCATATAAATAGTAGTAAATTCGTAAGTATTTCTGTCAAACAAGGCAAAAAGTCAAACAATGAATATCAAGTTTTAAATCTCGTAAAGACTCTTGACGAGACTAATGCAATAGTACAACAACATCAAGTATCTAAGTATCGTTCCATAAAGTTAACCGACTCTACTAAATATTGATATATTTGTAGCCAATATCGGAAATATGCATTAGGCCGATATGAAATAGAAGTTTACGCTCTAGACAACATATAAATAAAAATTCTTCATAATATTATTAGTTATTGTTTCATTATTGTATTTATTATCTATCTATTGTTTCTACTTTTCTTCTAAAGAGTATTATTTTATTCTCGTCGTTTCAAATACAATTAAATTGGTGCTCAATTGTCATATCCTGTGGTGCTCAAAACACTTCTCGTCCCGCTGCATATATTTACATTATATTTTAATCAGGCATCGAAAATTCTTTTTTTATAATGTTGAATCATATAAGACGTGCTGATGAAAAATGCAAATCTCAAAAACTATTCCGATAGTAGAGTACGATGTAAGAAAAATGAGTACAATGATTGAAAATAATCCTTCGCCTCCTCTATGCATCCATGATTTTCTTTATAAAGAATGTAGATAAATCATTCTGTCATCTGAAATTTTCAATATGTTAATCATCAAGATTCATTTCGTAATATTATTTATGATTCTTTTTCCTGTTCAGATTGCAAGTGACTATTTGATAAAAATCAGTTAGCTATCGTTTTTTTTTAATCTTTTGATATAAATCATGTTCTATTTAATAGAGTAGAAAATCAAATAATAATTTTGAATAAAATTTTTTCCTGGCCGAATAAATTCTTTTCTTCTATTTTTTTCATTTGCAAACGATGTATTAAATCGAGAAAATTGGTTTTTAAATTCTTTTTTATTCTCCTTGTTGGCAACAGTATCTGTTTTCATAAAATAACCTTCGCCAAAAGAAAGACAAACAAACATAATAACAACAATATTTTTCTATTTTAAAATATGTCATTTTATATTTCTTTGAGTTATATCTCGATCACTTACGACTGATCGAACTGGATTCGTTGTTATGACTGATTTTTTCGCTGTTGATTTTTTACTATCTGAATTTTCTAATTTATTTATGACTGTTGAAATGTAAGGTAATGATAGTAAGAGACCAAAGCCAGGAATAGATCGAAGAACCGAAATAATAACTGGTAAAAGTCCACCAAATAATTTATAAAATCCAACTATTTGTAGTATGACACCAACTATTGGCCAACGAAGTAGAAGTAGAGCAATACCGGCAAAAAAGCAAGCTGATCCAGTCAAACGATCGGGTTGTACAAAAAACGTTCGTGCTTTACCAATTCCCTAGACAATGCAAACTAATCATGTTTTTTTCCCTGTCAAATAAAAAGACAAGTGCCACATACCAAAAGAAGAATAACACCAACAATGAGAAATATATTACCAAGTGCCAGGAGAGCTCGATCGAAGAATAGAGCAAATCCAAGTAAAATAAAGAAAAATGCAAAACCAATTAACCCAGCACCCATACGCTGACTATCACTTAAGTCCAACAAGCCCATGATAGAAGAATATAGAAGAACAACACAAAAAAAAGAAGAAATCTAAACAAAAGCAGATCACATTGAGTATAAAGGTTATGTTGATTTAAAACACATTGTCTATGACAAGTATGAACGGGTCACGTTCAACCAACGCAATGAAAGTGAGCTTAATCAAATAGACTCAATCGTACAATCTAAAGTACGATCATACAACAAATATGCATATACAATGAATGAATATAGGTATGTTTTTTTTCTCATGTTTTCAGTTAAACAACAACTCAAAAAGCTAAATTTTTCGATCATTTTTCATAAAACTACGCTTCCTTTATTTTCTTTTTTTTTTCTTTCTTTTTGTTGACAATCACGATATGTCGCTCCTTGCATTCATAGTACAAAGTCAGGTCGCCGCTCGTTTATCATGGACGGCTTTTTTCTTTTACTTTTGTTGCCGCAGTAGTGTTTTTCTTTTTCGTCATGCTTTTTTTTGTTTTTTTTCATGTCTACAGCTAATATGAAGAGCAAAAGCCAAGAAAAATTAATAATAATAATATTGTATTCATAAATCGATCACTCAGGTAAATATAGTTGTTGTTTAAGAAGAAGCCGTTAGGGTTATTAGGAATATAGCGTTTTCTCTTAGTCTTTAGTTTAGAATTTAAGTTCATCAGAAATATAAATACGTAGATTTTGAGACACAGACCAGATTGATTCACTGATTCTTTCTTTATGAGTAACAGGCTAACGTGGCATAAGGGGAAAAGAGGAAAAAAAAACTGTGTATTAAAAAAAAGCCATCATCACTCGATGACGTCTTTCGTATTCGGCCGTCTACATCGATTGCAGCTGTTTCTTTTTCCTTATTTTAAACCGGTAAGTACTACCTCTCAAAATAAAAACTCGGAACACGAACTATTATCAAATATTGTGTTGTTCTAAAAAAAAGCGTACACATTTTACGTCAGAAAAAATGAAAAACAACAGTCAGATGTAATGAAGGTTATTCAAAAATTTGTTAGTCGAAATAAAACGACATCGAAATTTTGATCGCGTCACAGATGCATTTTTTCTTATCATTGTTGATATGACAGTCAGCGGCTTCAAGGACAATGTTTTTCCCCATAAAAGATAGACAACATTGAGTATTAAACTATAATTTACAAAAAGTATTTTAAAACAAAATCTCCCTAGCAAATACGATTATATTTAAGGTTTCGTTTTCTCCGAAATCGTATAGAAAAGAAAGAAAACTCGTTTACAAACGGATATATATATATATGTAGATAGAATGATATACAGATTTAGTTACATATTTATTTATCTGGATTGTAATATCTATCTCAGCGTCCTCTCGCTACAATTCCTATTGGATGAATGAATCTTGTTTTTCATGAGTCACAAATAAAAAAAGAAGAAGAAACAAAAAATACGGAAGTTTTTTGTATACTAATAATCTACTTCCTTTGCTTTGCAGTTTTAGGAAAATAAATCTTTTAAAATGATGATGGATCCTATCACTGATCCATTCCTAAATTTATATAATGATGGACAGATACCATCGATACCAGATAGTCTATTATTCTCTAATGATGATAACCTTGGAGGCATTGATCTTGATATACCAATATCAAGTCCAAGTAAATTTGAACAAGAAACCATATCAAATATGACGGACAATCCTGGTAAATAATTTGTGTTTTCCCATTTTTCTTATAATCAATAATCATGTTTGGTTTTTATAGAGTTTGAAACTGAACTAAAGAATTTCTTAGCAAATTTTCCATCACCGGATTCATCATCATCACCCAATAACCCATCCACAATTGATCTCTTAGATGATTTCCCATTTTCACCATTTCAAAATGATTTAAATCAAGAAAAAGTCGAACCAACACCATCACTGCCACCACCGCAAGCAAAAAAATTACCAGTTATCATAAATACAACTAAAATACCTAAGCAACATTTACCAAAAGTCGTACAATTGACCAAAGGTAATGTTGTTTATATTCAAGCGCCTAATAATTCAAATAAATCTCAAACAAATTTTATTCAATTAACAAATTGTTTACCAACAATATTAATCAATACATTACCAACACCAACAATAAATGATGACACAACTGTAACACCAGCGACAACAGCATCGATTGAAGATTTACCTATGGATGACAGCGAATGTAAGTGATTGAAGAAGAAAACAATCTGATACAAGTTCAACTTCTTAATTTTTCTTTTCATCTATCAAAATGAATTTCAGATAATGATATTGATCATCTTCCAATGACACCATCAACATCAAGTGAATCACCTGATGAACGAACGACAACATCACCAGACATAACTCATGATAATAGTTACAGTAAAAACCGTTTACATCGTCATCAAACTTACAAAAGTTCATCAAATATGTTAACAAATCTAGAAGTGAATTTCTTTCTTGCGATATAGTTTTATCTTTACTTTTATTTTTCATGCTATAGAAATTACCATCATCAGGTCCTTTACTATTAACAGACGAAGAATTAAAGTTAATTAAACAAGAAGGTTATCAAATTCCAACTAAATTACCATTAAATAAAACCGAAGAAAAAATCTTGAAAAAAATTCGAAGAAAAATAAAAAATAAAGTAAAATTTATTGTAATTATTTGTTTGGGCTTCATTAAAACAATTGAATGTTTACAGATTTCAGCTCAGGAAAGTCGTCGAAAGAAAAAAGAATACGTTGACACTCTTGAAAGGCAAATTGCGAAATATATTGATGAGAATGGTGCGCTCAAAGAACGTGTATCAACTATGGAAAAAAATCAAAGGTACCAAAATAAAATTTTTTCTTGCATAAAAATCATTAAGAAAATACTTGATCATATGAAGCAGTCATTCTTATGTAGTTCTGTGTTATCACCTCTATTTATGAGACATGTTTCGAAAAAGATTGTGGTACACTTCAGTAATTTATGAGATTTAGTTTTTAAATAGAAAAAAACTTGAATGTACATTTTAATTTGTTAGTTTCATTTTATGATACTGAGTGACATGATAAATGAGACTTCAACTTTTAAGTATAACTATAAAAGAATTAAATGAACTGTCGTTATCACTTGTCAAATTTCCAGATGAATTCGTTGCCGTTGGCAATAAAGTGTATGAAGTAAATTATGCATTTGAATTGATGGGAAGTACTACTTCTCATCATTGGCCATGAGCAATTCATAACTATAAAGGATTGATGCTTACACAATTGTAGACTGTTCGTGTGTGTCTCTAGATTATAGGGGATTAATTTGAATTGTGGAAACCAACGGAAAAGTCTATTTTTAAACTCTACAGAAAAAAAGCAATCCGATTTGTCAACGTAATCATGTATTATATTAGAATTTACGGAGCCCTATTTACATTAAAAAATATCCAATGAAAGAATTGATATAAACGTATTTTAACAAAATTGATTCATTTCTCACGAGTAACAATGTATAAAATTAGTATTTGTACATTGGAATTTAATCTGTGAAGTGATGAAACCTCCAGTCACTAGTGAGAATATTCCTATGCTCAATATTCGATAAAGTCATTATTCAACTAATTACTTTATGGATTTTAAACGAAGTAATTATCTATTGAATTTCTATTAACGATCGTCATTCATCTATTGAAAAATATTTTGAGCGTATCCGTCATTAGTCAATGGCTCAGATGCACGCCATTTTATCATAGAATATTCAAGGATTTGTTACAATTTTATATTTTTGTCAGGTCATTAATGCAAGAACTTCAATCACTTCGATCCATGGTTGGCAAAGGAACACCGACTACAGGCAAAGTTTTAATGGTGAGAATTTTTATTCCATAATAGTAGTTCTTATCTTTTTGATTTTCTTTATTTTTAGGTTTTATGCTTATTTTTTGCAGTTCTCTTTGGTATATGGTCACCTATGGCTAATAAACAATCATTAGATGATTTTATGCGTTCATCCAATGATGGATCATCTTCACAACAGAAGTCTCTAACATCATCTTCATCATCGTCATCTAACAATCCGGATTCATCGACGAACAATATACGTTCAACAACAACAGCAAAATCATTACTTGAACAGCAAGATTTAATCAAACAAGAACCAACCTATTCAAACTATATACCGAATAATTACAAATCACGCGTCCTACTATCATTCGACGATCATGAACAGCACTATCATGGACCTTATTTACCATCAAATAATAAACAGAAATTATTTTCATCTCAACAAAAAACAGCCGCACCAGGCTATACATATTCAAATACTGTTGAAAAATATATGAATAAAAAATTCAAATTAACCCAAGATGAAGAACACGAAGAGAAAAAACGTAGGTTTCAATCAAACATAATTTAGTACATTATTATGCAAAGGAAATACAAATTTTCACGCTTTCCTCTTGTATACATAATGAATGAATATCATAATAGATTCTGAACAGAAATATTATTTCATAGAGTGTAATATTATTGAACTTCTTTGTTCGACTTACATTGTCATTTAACTAGAAAGTCTTTTGCTTTTCAATTTATTTAAAGAAAGTTTAAAAGCATTGCAAGACACAGAAATTCTACGAAATTTACCGTTTAAAGAATTTTCAGTTAAATACCGTAGAAGAAAAACAGTAAATAAACTTCGGATTAAAAATACGAATTAGACTGCTAACCCTTTCAAAAACAAAATGACGTAAGAATTATAATGGCTTCTATTATGAGAAAGGACTTTATAAGTATTAGATTGTTGTCTAGAAGTTGTAAGGTATGTGTTTGTTGTTGTTTCGTACGCATAATACGTATCTCTGACAGGTGCATCTCATTGAATCCTATATTACTAAAGATCTTTTTCATTAATACACGAATTTCTTTTCATTTACAGACAATTCAACACAACGATTAGCATCTGGATGTTTGAAACGACCATTAACAATTGAATGTTCCCCATCGATTATTCTCTCAAATGATTTAAACTATAAAATGATTCGATCGAATCATACATCAAACTATCGTATTAATGAAAAAGTTGTTGTTATTGAAAATTCAAATGAAAGAATAGATCATGATTCAACAAATATTGAAAGTAAACCATTAAAAATAATACGTGTCGAACGTACCACACCGGCGATTGGCAATGATACATTAAAATTAACACATCATCGTACAGTAAACGAATAAAAGGAAGAAAGAAGAACTGATTGTGTATAGTTGTTGATGTTTTCTTTTCTTTTTTTCTTTAATTAAACTATATTTATTCTTTATTGTCATTCGTGTGTTATTAGATATTTGTGGCTTATTCATTTTTTTTCTCGTTTATATATATATATATATCTTTAAATACATATATATATTTGTATGTGAGTGATTATCTGCTTTCTTATTATTATTGTTGTTGTTGTTGCTTGATTCTTAAAGAAAACAAAAGCAGATTTATTTATCTATATTTTATTCGTTTTGGATTTTTATGTATATGTTTATCAGTTTGTTCTCGTGTTTTCTTTCTTTCTTTTTTGTTTCTTCATCTTGCAACAAGAACTTTGTAAACGTGTTATATTATTTGATTAATTCAATATCAAGATTTCACTGAAGCGATTATTTAATCTAGCGAATTCTTTATTCATCATAGGAAGTTTTGAAAAAAAAAATGATAATGATTTCTAGTTTAAATAGATTAAATAAATTTGTTAATGATAATAATTTTATGAAAAGTCAAGTTTTGGGAATAAATAAAAACTACACAATTTTCTGTTTCGCCTTTCAATATAACAGTTCTCGACATATAGCCCTAGTTTTAGAATTGTACCTAGAGTATGTTTCGAACGTATCATAGATCAAGAAAACATAGTAATACCTTAGGTATTATCGAAGTGCCGCAGCAGAATGCAGTAACAAGGTCAATTTCTATAAATGTCAAGATAACTCGACCGAATTGAAGAACATGACTAACATTCTCTGTAACAACTTAAGGTAGTGCTTCAAACATTTTATGTCGCATAGAAAGGTCAATAGTGATTGATGATCTCAAATGGAATCATTTCAAGCAAACGTTTCTCGACTATCAAGTATTTATTGAGTTCTGCGGATTACTTTCACATTTTAAAGTTTCGATTGAAAATGCCTAGAAATATTTTCATTTGAATTCATAATACTTCTTTCCACCATGTAAATATTGTATTTAAAGAAGACTTTTTTTTGTAGCAGTTAATACTTTTTTTCTCATTAGAGTTATTATTAAAATTCCTAATCTCAATATGCTTGTCGAAGCATTAATAATGCGAGGTTCAGATATGAAAAATTCCAATAGTATGGTATCTGAATTTTCAATCTCTCATTCTTACGATTACGAAAGTAGAATTCCTATGTATAAAATCGTTTCTTAATTCCATCTTAAAATTTAAGGAAGATTTTGATTAATATAGACAGATATCAAACTTTTGTAAGATAATAGTTTTTTCCTTCGATGATTTGAAAGAGACAATCATTACGAAATGAATAGCTTACAGATTTGTTACCGGTTAACTAGTAGGATATTTGTTTTTCGATGAAGTCATGAAAGACACATTCTATATAGCTCCTATTTTCGTAACGAAGTATTCAACAGATGGATGAATCGAAGAAATTCTTAGAGATTTGCACGAATACTACTAAAATATATACTTGTAAGACAACTAAAACTGTAATGCAAGGGTACTACAATTAAATATGAAACTTGAGGTTTTGACTTGAAGTTTCTATTAATACTTTCACGATACATGATTCATTATGTTAACAGTTCGATACAAGTACAACCTAAAAATGGAAAAAAGAAAATATACACGTGGGCATGTGCATAATATTCTTATTAAAATTTTACTTGAAAACATTCCTTGTTACTATGAATTATATTTTATACGCTGAAAACTCGGTGCCGAATCGTTGTCTTGCTATTATAAATGGTATTTAATCAAGATTTTATTTCATAAAATCGTCGGTTATAAGTGTGTGCTTTGAAAACAAGACTTATAGGCTTGAATATCAATATTTAGTCTCGGATTTATTTATAGAAATTAATGGAATCCATTCTATTCGATCTTTCGATTAACAAAAAGATCGAACCATATTTTGTGGAACTCACATATGTTTTCGAAGAAAATAGTGAGTGGAAGTTTAAGAGTGAGAATTTTGATGCTCCCCACCCCCTCCATTACAGACATTGTTCATAGTTACAAACTCCCCCCCCCCCGGTTACAGACGCCCCCTGGTTACAGACGCCCCCCCCCTGGTTACAGACACGCCCCCCTGCTTACAGACACCCCCCCCCCGGTTACAGATACCCCCCCTGGTTACAGACGCCGACTCCCCCCACCATTACAGACCATAGCAACCAATTTTTTAATCCATTACAGACATAGCAACCAGCATTATATTATGGTCTTATATCAGTGCGTTGTTTACCGTTTACTTCCATGCTTATAATAAGAAAAATGTAAAATTAAGAAAAATGAACATCGAAATACGGTAACTAACGAGTGAATAGCAACAATGAAAAGAAAATTGGGCGCTCTTTAGAGAAAGACGATGCAAAAAATTCGTGATATTACATTTTCTGCATTTTCTATTATCATTATGAATCAATAGATATGTGAGTTCCACATTTTAGCCCCAACGGGGCTGCGCTAACTAGCTTTTTAATTAGTATTGCTGCAATCAGTTGATATAATTCTATTGTAGATGTTAGTGTATATGAATATTCTATGTTTTAAATAAATATATTAGAACTCATGATAATTGTTGAAGACCTTATTGATATTGTTCAATAATGTTTGTAAGCGAAGAAGCGAATTTCTCTTCATAGTTTTTCAATTGTCTCTTCTACGTTTTCAAAGATAATAATGTGTATTTATTTTTTGAATCGAATACGATCCATACATATAAATATCATATATAAGGAAAAAGAACGACAAAAAGAACGAAAACTAAATTAAACACAGATAACACACATATACAAATAAACAGTCCATTTTGCTGCTGATTTCTTTTTCGCTTCGTATGACTTAAGCGCGTTCACCACGGATACGTCGAGCCAATTGAATATCTTTTGGCATAATCTATGATAAATAATAATTATGGAGTAAAAAAATTAATAAAGATAAAGTTTGTTTCTCTTACCGTAACCCGTTTGGCGTGAATAGCGCATAGATTAGTATCTTCGAATAGTGACACTAAATAAGCTTCACTTGCCTCTTGCAGTGCACCAATAGCTGCCGATTGAAAACGTAAATCCGTTTTAAAATCTTGTGCAATTTCACGAACAAGTCGTTGAAATGGTAATTTACGGATAAGTAATTCGGTTGACTTTTGATAACGACGAATTTCACGTAATGCAACTGTACCTGGACGAAAACGATGTGGCTTTTTAATACCACCCGTTGATGGAGCCGATTTACGTGCTGCTTTTGTAGCTAATTGTTTACGTGGAGCTTTACCACCAGTTGATTTACGTGCTGTTTGTTTTGTACGTGCCATTGATTATGACTTAGATCTGAAAGATAAAAAGTGTTGAAGGATAATATCCTTGACTTAAAAGCGACATCTTTTATTATGTTGCTTAACGCATATACAACAATTGTTTTTCTTTCCTTCTGTCTTGCTTTCTCTTTCTTTTTTCTGACATAGCCATTTTTTGACATCTTTCTCGTCTTTCTTAGGCAACCGGGTAGCATAATACAGAACGAAAGAAAAATGAATGAATTTATTCTACGTCGACTTTAAGTTGGGTATGTTTTTTTTATTATAGCTTATCCTACGTCTGCATCTACGATCTACAATGATAATTATCTACACTTAAATATAGAAAAATTTATATGCTTGAGAAATTATATGTCGGGTTCATGTATATATATATATATATATATATATACATAGATATGTATATAACGAAAAGAAACTAATCTTGTCATTGTTGTTCTTGTTTTTTTTTCTTTCGTAACAATGCAAAAAGAGAAAAACAAGTTACTCATTTAGTTTATCGTAAGATAACGAAACGAATTTTTGTACCGAAAAAAAATCACGAATATATTTTTTGACAAAACTTGACTAAAATTTTATTCATTTAATTTTACGTTGATAGAAACAGATTATTTGACGTCCCGTGTATTTCTTCTCTTATTCGATTGGTTATGTACGCATACTCGACAACTTACTTACTTGATGTTGTATGTGGGTCGAGTCGTCGTCGGTAGTATGCGCGTGTGTGCTGCTCGTCAACGAGGATAATGCAATGAGAATGAGCGTTTTGCAGTGGGTATATATAGTGCAGCAGACACACAAGCTCGAATCTCCTCCACCAATGAATTTATGTGAAAGACGTTTGTGAGGCTCGACTATTGGGAGAATGGTGGATGATGATGCTTGTGTTTGTTACAATTGTCTTCGAAGTTATGCCGGTAAGATGAGAATATAGAAGATTCGAGAATGTCAAATCAAAGGGGCATCGATTGACGGTTTTAGATGAAGGAGGATGGAGAGGAAGAGGAACGGTCGACCAAAGAAAGAAAAACAAAAAGGGATAAAAACTGTCCATCGTCGTTCTTTCGAGTTTTACGATACATATATATTTTTGACGAAAATGGAAGAATAAGAACGGGAAAGGACAGCGCGCGAACTAAACGGTGTGCACTAGATTTACAGTGGAAGAACGAACAAATAGTTTAAGATGAAAAACTTGAAGGGACGAAGGGCCTTCAATAGAAACAAATAAGTAAGATGCTTCTAGCATGGATGATGGTCGTCCATGATCAATTTATAAACAGACGTTGAGATGAAAGAAATAACGTAACAACAGAACGAAAGAAAGAGAGAAAAAGAAAAGGAAGTTGATGACAAAAGCAGCGGAGGACGTGATGACGATAGGAAAGAAAAAAAGAATGTGTTTCGTCGATACTAAGGCGATTTCAAATCTTTTAAGATGAAAACAGGAGAAAGGATGACCTTAATTAATCAATAAACTTGATGAACTAACGCTTAATTGGGAGACAAGAAAAACGAATGGCTATGTGCGCCATCTATATGACAGAAGAAAGTCGATTTTCTTGTCATAAAAGACAGACGAATGTATTGTATTTGCGCATACAAACGAATGTATACTCATGTAACTCTAACATTTATTTTAGATAAATTAATAATTAAAAAAAATGAAAAACTTTATTAATAATCAAACTGTTCGAGCAGAAAGAGATGACGGAAACAATCTGAGTAAAAATAAGCAAGACATAAAAGCTCCTCAAATAGTATCATCCAATCCATCTGTCACTCCATCATACTATCATTTAGCTCCTAATGCTTCTACAACAGCAGATTCATATTCTCACACAGCAAATTCCACAGCGGGCTATTCACAAACAAGTGCTTATCCTTCATTAACAGAATTCAATCCAGCACAAGAAAGAAAGGTTCTTTCATGAAATTTACTAATCTCTTTTGAGTTTCGATTGTAATCTCTTTTTTTATTGAATTGTTTAGACCTTACGAGAAAAAACTCAATCATTAGCAACAAATTTACTCGGAAGTATTATTGGAGAAGATACTGCAATTTCAGCTACAAATAAAATAAATAGCGTCATTACAAGTGGACGTTGTGTAAGAGTACGTTGAATAGAGAAGCAGAATTTATCAATCAAAAACGAAAATTGACAATTGTCTTTCATTAGGATTTTCTACAAAACGGTTCTATTGTTCAACTAATTTCAAAGAGTTCAGGTCATTTGATTCAAGTTGTTATGTCGCATTATGATTATCTTGTATTTGATGGAAATGGCACTAATAATGCATTCAATAGTAAGAATTTTCATATTTACATATTCATACGAATGATTTGAACTATTCAACGAATTCTAATCGTGATTAAGAATAAAGAAAAGATCCCTGTATTGAATATTATTAGATGATGACTTTTAATATACATACGATACCGCTGCACCGTTTGATTGAGTAATGTTTTCGAATGTATTTACAGTAGTTAAATTATATTAGTACATATTATCGCGTACGGATCAACAAAAACATGAGCTCTGACAATAACACATGGATTCGTTTACACTAAGAACTTTAGTAGTTACTTTGGGATAGAATACCTTTATCCATACATTCCATGCTATTTTTTTAATGGAATTTAGCATCTAACTCCATTCTTAATATATGTGAAATCATTCTGACAGCATTCTTATCAAAATTTTGTCACACTTGAGTTTCTAATATCGACTAGAAACTGTCGGATGGGATTTAAAGGGATTAACATTTTCTTTCTTATATTCATCAACTATTGATTTTCATATCTGAGCACGTAGTCTAATGATGCTTATTCTATTGGTAATTTATCAAATATGACTGATTCTCAACAATCAACCAAAAGAACAATAATATTTCTGTTGATCTTTCGTCTGTTTCTTTTCCGATATACTTTCACTGTCAATCAAAAACTTATGTTGACTTGTGGTTAAGCTAGTGCCAACCTATAATTGTTCTGCAACTATTTTAATGTGTACTTGTTTCGATACCTAAACATAGATTATTCGTTATCAAAGTCGTATTGCTCTTCAACATAGCGGTTGAAATGTTTATGAAGTTACTTATTGAATAAATTCAAGCTAAATCAAGAAATATTTCATCGTACGTTAAATATTTCTCACACAGAACTTATCCTAAATTGCCGATATATAATGACCAACGCCTTCCCCTCTGAAAATTTGTAAATAAAATTTGTTTTCTAACCTACGGTGTAACAGTAACTATCGAAATCTCTAGTCATAGTTCTCTGATGAAGAGAGTATTGGAAAGGAAAAGTTTATTTTTATTAGAAAATGCAATGCCTAAATTACAAACTTTTTATCCCTTATATTTTTCTAGAATGAATGTGATTAAGGAGAAAAAGAGGAAAAGAGGAAAAGGCACAAACAATAACATCTCTATACAAATTTTTGGAACTTTCTCAGCGAGTAACACTGGTTTTTTAAATTTCTATTAAATTTTTTTAATGTCAGAAGATAATGAAAACAAAATAATTTCAATGATGCTATTTTTTGTAGCCTACAAAACCCTTTCTAAATTCATGTATTAGACATCAAATTTTCTCCTAGTTTTACTAGGCACAGATTGCTTTTTCTTGAGGAGATCGAGTACTTTGATTTTTCTCATAACCTGGCCTTTGTCTAGTTGTAAAAAGTATTAATGGAACTATTTGTTCTCTGAAGTTTGTATAATCTGATAACTTCCGGAGGAATGATGCAAAACAAAACTAATTCTTAAATGGTTTCTCTAGATGATGACCAATATTCTCTCAGGCTAGTAGTTTTTGAAAAAAAATTCTTTTTTTACGGAATTTTTAGCTTTCAAATATTTTCGAGTAATGTGTCAAGAACGGAGTCTAAACTATATTGACAAATGCGTTCTACAAAAATATGGCTGATATAAAAGTTGCATGTCAGATGTTTCTCTTTCTAATAAAACTCAAGTTTTCCCCATTGAGATGTTTCTAAGCAGAGGACAATGACTGGAGTTTTCAACAATTACTGTTGCACCTTAGGTTATCACATTAATAATGCAGCATCATAAAATGTTAAATTCGATTCAAACTTATGTGTGTTGTGTTTTAATTTCGTTGACAACACATGTGAACGTCATAATTATATATACACATAACTTGATTACAAAGTGTTATTTTGCAAGTATTAAAATATCAAGTTCTAAGAGACAAAACGTTTCTCTTAAATTTCGCAAGTAAATGGAAAAGCTATGCATACTTCTATGGCCTACTAATTGAGTCACTTCTTGATGATCAGTTCTCAGTAGGAATGAATCATATCGTGTGTGATTGTTGTCAAAATTTGTTCATAGGAAATTTAGCCTAAACTAATAAGTAAAAGTAGAGATCTTGAACAATCCTTCATCAATTCAACAAGTTTTCTTTCTCTCAAATAAAACCCATCGCAGCATATATATCAATCATTGTACACAGTGGCATTGACTTTGTAACATATGCATTTTTCGTTTAGCTTATTTCTATGTTGAAGCCAGTGAAAAAGGTCGTGTTCGATTTCATAACAATCACAATTACTTAGCACATGACGGCAAACAACCATGCGTCAGGCCATTCGTATGTATTGTTTTGTTTTTCCATATGAATCAATTTTGATGTGAACATATAGAAAACGGATTTCATTTATTTCTATTCAGCCGTCTGGTGCTAAAAACAATACTAGTGTAGATTTTCGTGTACATGACATACTTGGTACAAGTGAATTTGTAGCATTCGAATTCTATGCATGTAAAAATCATTTTCTTTCGATTACATCTGATGGCCATCTTAAAACAACGAATATTAAAGACAAAGGTACCGATGCACAATTTTCAGTTGTACCTATTGTAAGATAATTATCTTATCTTTATGATATATATATATACAATTTGATTTTGACAGGTAAATAATCAACAACCCATGTTTCCACATCAAATAAACCCATATCCACAATTCAATATGAATCCATATGGTGGACTTCCACCTAATAGTGCGAATCCGTATATGTCTTCTCAACCTCCATTGTATTATCAACAACCACTAGCATCTACTTCATCTGTTCCTCCAACATACACACAAGCTATCCCAACTCAACCATCGACATCATCTGGATTATATCCACAATTCAGTTGAATGAATACTTTTCGAGAGAATGCACTCAAACGAGCCAACTATAGTATATGCGTCTGAAAGACAAACTGATGAAAATCGATATTATTTCGAATATATATTTATAATATTATTAAACATGGGTTCACACTATCTATGAAACATGAATTTTGTTTATACATTAAAGTATTCAATTAAAAGATAATGCACATCTGAAAAGGAGAGAGTTTTGTTTTAGTATGACGTCGATCATAAATGGGATTTTGCATATACGAATCGATTTGAAGAGGACTAAATTAGAAAATGCGAGTAAAAACAAATGGAATTTCCGAAATAAAGTCTTCAATGTCTAGACTGATTATTTCTTCAATTCTTATTACTTCGAGTGTTAGACTTGCAATTGTGTATCAACAAGATAAAAACTTATTAAAATATTCGAAGCAATATTAGCCCTAAAAATGATGATAACTCACATAACAGCTTTGCAATCCTATAAAATATCATGCTCTTTTGAGGTTTTCAATGAATTAGAATTTACTGTTAATTTTTGTGACTTCTTGAAAATATACAAAAACAATTGAAGATAATTACGTATATATATATATAGTATGAGTTCAAGAGAAAACTAGTTTTCAAAATTAGATTCTAATCATCAGGTTGAATCATTTTAAAATCAAAATCTTTCTTAAATGAAAAGTATGATTGGATCGACCCTTCTAAATTACAGTAGTTTTGCTGAACTTTGCAACTAATACAATGATTTAATAGATTCTTGAATCGAGTATTAATATGTCAATCGAATATTTTAACAACGAATAGATGTGCTTGTGATTTGAACTCTTAAAAGATTATCTTCAAGAAGAGCGCACGTGTGAAGCAAACTTTAATTCATAAGAACTCTACCTATATAATACTGTGTGTAGAATCTCGTCATATGAGAGAATAGGAAGACTTAGTTGAGAATATGTCTATATTCTTATATAGATCTTTTTCGAATATATTGTAAAATTTTGTTGTACTGATGTTATTACATTTGAAGCACTTCAACGATCATTCAAATTTTAGTGAAAAGAAGATCTAAGTCTTATCATAAGATTCATTCTATTACTGTATGCACTTTTTTCAATTGTATTGATTGAAAATCGGATAAATCAAAAGGATACAGATCTTTTTCTCTCCGATGAATGCTTTCAAAATCGTTTAGTCTAATAAATATACATTTACAAGATTAGAATAAATAGTGAAGATCAGTTTTTCAGTAGCTATTTATTTTTGTTAATAACATGTCTTTGATTAACCATACGAATGTGTACCAAGACAAGTAAAAATGTTGTTTCTTTTGTATTTATCAAAGACACCGATTGATTTATTGATCTTTCTTCTGCATTTCTACGTAGAAATCACATCATGATTTCCCTAATCATTTTAATCATGTGGATTCGTTTTTCAAGATGTTCATCTAAAATTAAAAGAATTTTCATGTCATTGAAGACAGTGAAAAAAATAATGATTTCCATTTCTATAGCATTCAGACAACACATTGGACATGTGGTTCTAGTTATCTTAATCATGTCTTTTCTATAGTAATAAAACCTTTAGAATAAACGATGTATCTAAAAGGTCGTTTTATTGAAGAAAAACAAAAAATCCAACGGCATTTTTAGACAGGTATAATCGATAGATATCATCTGTCCTATAGATGTTTAGAATTTGAACAGAAATCCGACGATAGAAAACAATAACTACTCATAGGATTAATAGAAAAAAAACCCAACATTAAAGAACTATTTTTGATGTCATGCAGATATCAAGTCTAAAATAGATTTTTATTATCTGAGATCACCAAATGTGTATTGGGCATGTCTCTATGATGAACACGATTAGTCGATACACCAAAAAGTCTTGATATCACTCGATCTGTAAGAATTCTTACATATATTTTATCTTGTATATGTTGTAATGTTAAGTGTTTTCAGCTGTATCATTTACGTATTATCTTTATTTAAAAAAATTCATATTAGACATGTTAAAATTTCTCCTCCTCGTTTTCGGAATGAGTCCCTGCATTGCTGTATATTTTCTTTGTACAATTTCGCTTCACAGTCGATAAAGTCAAGCGAATATCAAATATTAATAAACAAGTAAGAAACATAGCAATAAATATGATAATACAGATCAATAACATTAATACAGCAGCTGTAACAATTAATTGTTGAATGATAGGTAAAATCTCATCAAAACATCCATTCACATTAATATATTCTCCTATTTCATTCATATTAATTGTCGCATTTACGGATGGTAAAATGTTTGCACCTATCAGTTACACAAAGAGTATCAACGAATCGAGATAAACGAAAAGTACAAATCATCATACCACAAGTATAACCTGGAGATTTCACAGGGCGAATTTGATCATCCTAAAATATATTAAATAATTTTATTTCTGACAAAGACAACAACGATTGTAAGCCACTATTGTCACGGTTTAAAATAGATATTAGATTTCTTTTAAAATCAGATGTTGATGAAAGTAGTTGCTCAACGTGTACTATATTTGAATATTTAACCAAAAATATTCTTACATCAATTTGTTCCCTTCTGCAACATGTAAATGGCACTGAACAAGCATCTAAATATGATTAGTTCATGTCGATATATGCATTAAATAAATAAGCAACAATTATACCAAAACTTTGAAGCATATTGGAAGGTGTACATTCATAATTTGGATTATAATTCCAATCATTAAATGAATAAACACCTAAATAATCATTCATAAGAAAATTTATGAGTGTCATATAAACGGTATCATAAAACTTCAAAATTGTAGTAGTTCAATAACGACTAAGGGTGTATCCACCCAGTATTTATCGATTTTTACCCACGTTTCTTAAAGTTGCTCTCATGCTAAGGAATGTGGTAAAATTTTGATCAACAAACATACTTATAGAGCAAAAAGTTTTCTACAAAATGAGATGTAGTCGGGATTGATGCAATGTAAGGATCAAGTTTTATTGCAGTTTTATCAGAAGCCCAAAAGTGGAGATCGAGACTTTCGATCTTGGTCTCGGTTTTAGAGCATTTCAAAGAATTGAAATAAAACTTGAAGCATAAGTCACACCTGCATCGTTCACCTCTCATTTTGTAGGGGAATGTTTGCTATACAACATCAAGTACTTCAAGAACTTTGCCAACCCTTTGTTTTTAAAATTAAGAAGTAATTTTTCAAAAAAATGGAAAACCAAATTTTAAGCATCGGTGTATCTCTAATAACGACTTCCTGAATATTTTGTGAGTACGAGAAAAACAATAGAATACTTTCATAATAGCTGCCTCTGATGATAGAAACAATACCAAGATCTGAAACGTTCACAAAAAACTGTTTTTGTTGAAGTCAGTTTGCGTGTAAAGTTTCAAATCGAAAAAGTTAGTCTTCCAGGAAAGTCACATCACTCCTTAACCAACAGATCTTAAAAATGAAATATTTTCATAAAAATAATCTAGATGCTCAAATTTCTTTCAGATTACTCAGAGCTCTTTGGATACTATCTAATTCAAATAGTTTCAACGGCAAAATCAATTGAACAGTTGCTGACTATCCATGCTGAGATCACTTCCATTTTTAATTACAGCTTTCATGTACATTAGTTTCTCATAATTTTGATTTTCAAACAACCAAACGCAACTCAATCGTTTATATTTACTTTGTAATGAGTAATACACTGATAGTAGCTAAACAAAAACGAATTTTTTTACTGTTTGTTGTTAATTTTTCCCAATTTAATGTGAAGATATTTTTTATCTTTCTATGTTCGATAGAATGTATAAAAAACAACTTCTACGAATACTAGAAAGTGTTTACGATGAAAATTGATGACGTTTCATCAGTATTGGTAGATGACACTTACGGATGTCATCTTTGTTCATGTAATAGTTAACAGAACTAAAGTTATTCTAAGAACGTTGACTTCCTCATCGACGACAGTTCTACTCAGATAACGAAAAGAAGCTTATACTAAACAAAATAGTGACATAATATGATCTATGATTTGTTTGTTGACTAAAAAAAATCGTATTTGCATACCACAACAGAAATAATTTAAATGAAGTTTATCGAAAAAAATCGTCCATGCTTTGTCTATATGATAATGTTGTTTCAATCCAATCATCATTGCTTGAGCTATTTTATTTCGAATTTTTCCTCCATACGTTAACATAAAGATAGATAATACGACAAAACCAATCGATGTCAAAAATTGACCGATGAGGGATATACGTAGAAGATTTAAATTTTCTCGATTAATACCTAAGCAACTTATAATGCATAAAATAAAATATAGTAGACCAAATATGCAAAGAATGATTCCAATTAAATTGAATGGATTTATTGATGTTGTATCGTTGTTTTTTACTTTTGGCATATGATTAATTTTACGCTGTTCAAATAAACTCCATAGACCGATAAAAAATAATATGAAACCTAATCTAATATGAAAGCTTGTTTAAAATAAGTTTTTTTTGAATATGAAGGTATACGTCGGCTAGTACTCACAAGCCATTAGTAAACATAACACCAAAAGTAAAATATTTTAATACACCATTTACCCGATTAGTTTCTAATTTTAAACACTGAGAATCAAATTGATATTTAGATATTCGATGGGGTTCCGTTCTTGATGTATAACATTGATGAATCGGATCGACTAGCCAATGCATTCCTGATTTTAACTTGTTTTTACACGTCATATTTTCCACGTTTAAATCAGATTGAGAGAAACTAAGTCTACTATTACTACTACTACTGCGATGTAAAGTAGAATAAATTTCTACATTACTAAATTCATGTACAACTGATGATACTGACGATTGTGCTGACAGTGAAGCCATATAAATAGATGTATTTCATGAAGAATGTATCGGCGCCATTCGATACGTAATTATAGTTAGTAAATGAATGAAAACTTATAATGCGTAGAAAATATATTGTAACGTATAAAAAAAAGTCACTTTTCTACTGCAGCAGAAAAAAGATAAAATTGCTCATTTCTTATAAGAAGAAACAAATTGAATAATAAGACGTTCATGAAAAATGATGACGCATCCACTTTGTTAATATGATCACTTTTCGAAAAGTATGACATGTGAATGCATCTCAAATAAAATTTTGATATTCAATTACAGTTTGACAAGAGGAACTTTGCATCAGATCAACATTTTACAGCAATCGAAGTGATAATATTTACATGGAAGTAGCATAAATACATGTTTCTGAACTCCACCAATTACTGTTCTTTTGATTTTCTTCATATCGAAGGTTTAGGAGATGTGTCAAGATTTTAACGAATGAGTAGCAGTCTGATATTCATACATTGATTCTTCGGCGAATATTTCCTGCTCTTATCGATAATTTGGATAACGGTAAAAACGTATGGTGAGAAAAGAAGCAAAAGAGATATGTATGATCTATTAAATATTAAGCATGATTCTTTTTATTCTCAAGATAAACAAACTTTGTAATAAGTTGAAATGTTCATGCCTTCTTGGTATGAATATTCGTTTAATTATAAACAACTTATCCGTAAAAAGTCAGTCTTAAAGAAACAATACTGTACAACATGATTGGAAGAACTTATTGCTCAATATGTTACTTATACATAACTTTGTTTCTTGGTCATTACCATACATGCTTCATTTAACTGATAGCCTACGCCGACAAATTTCTTGTTTCATTTTCCATGCTCTTCTTTCATTCAATGTTAACTATATAAATTTCCATCTTACTTCGAATAACAATTCCGATTCTGGAACTTTCCGTGTTTTCTGAGATTCTCCATCATTATAGAATGAACGAGTGCGCGAAACCAATTACAGATTGAACTAAGAGAAACAAAGCACATGAACCGCTGAAACGCACTATTACACGAAAATTATTCAGAAATAGAAGAATGAAAAAATATTTTCGTTGACAAACTAATTTTCTTTTTGCAATATTTTTATCGATTCCTTCTCTGTTTTCCGTTCAACACTCGAATATCACCGACTATACGATTCACTATAAATAGAACCATAACCACAGATTTTTAAATGGTTAACATCTAGAAACCCGAAGGCTTTGATTCAAACAAAGAAACATATCGATCATCCAAATATACATCCTACTTGAAACCACATAAATTATTGAATCGTATTGATGATTACAGCCTCATCACTAAAGATTTTATTAAGCTGAAGACTACAATGAAAACTTAACTAAACGTTTTTGACGAAGACAAAAGAAACTGTAAATCTAATGCGAGTGAGATACTGATTTGGGGGAGATATTTTGAATGACTGATATTTATGAGTTTATAAGGGACGTTTACTAATGTTGGCCCATAGTCCATATTTAGGTCGCATTGTAATTTTAACATCGGGCACGATCTTTTGTCCTGGTACCATGTCGAAATTGCATCGTTGTATAAACATAGCTAACATAATCTTGGCTTCGAGTAAGGCAAAGTTTTGTCCGATGCAATTACGTGGTCCGGAAGCAAAAGGAAGAAATGCGAACGGATGTGCTAGTTTCGGTTTCAGACCAGTTTTTGGATCACGCATCCAACGCGTATAGTCAAATTCAAGAGGTCTAGGCCAGAGATCACTGCGACGATGAAGAGAATAACTATTTACAACGACGCTTGAACCTTGTGGTAACCGTATTTTACTTTCCGTGCCGACAACATGTTCACGTATACATTCACGTGAGAAGAATGGCGCTGGTGGATAAAGTCGAAGTGTCTCATTGATCACTGCTTCACATACAACAAGATCTGGTAAATGTTCATTTGTGGGCTCGATTCCGTTCGGTAAAATTCGATCGACTTCTTCACGGCAGGCCTGCAGGNCACTCTCGTTATTCATCAGTACATACAAAGTCCATACCATTAGATTTCCAGTGGTTTCGCTACCAGCCAGTACAAAAGCTAAAGCATGCTCCTGAATCTCTTGATCACTGAACGGCATGCCTTGATCATCGACAGCTGAGAGTAATAAATCCAACAAGTCCACACCATCGGATAAACTCGAGGATCGTCCTTGTCGACGATCCACTATAATCTGATTTACGAATTCAGCTACTATTCGCTTTCCTGATTCAAGCTTATTTTTCCCCCAGAAAGGCAATCGTGATAGGAACGGTATTTGATTGATCATACTCATAGTCCGATATTCGGTGATGTCTAGTGATTCAGCAAATATTCGACACAAAACATCTTTCGCATGTTCATCTGTTTCGAAATCGGCTCCGAATGCACTCGATGCGATTATTGATAGTGTCAACGAATTAAATAGAACTTGTAGATCGACTTGTTTCGAATTTTCTACGTTTGATAGCATGGATTGAATAGTCTTGGACGTACGATCAGTAATAATTGACACCATCGATTTCAGATTATGATGATAGAATGCTGGATTAATCATTCGTCGAGCACGTTCGTGTTCACTACCTTCAGCTACTAGTAAATTATTATACCCTATTAGAGGCACAAAGGCTCCATTGAAATCCACTGGTTTGATATAATTTGGTGCGTTGTTTCGACTTAGTACATCAGCAAGTATATCTGGGTCATTGATGATGAGACGTGTGAGAGGACCGAAGCCAAATATAAATACATGTCCATGCTTCTTATCTAATTCTTCGTAATAAATCATCATCTCGTCAATGTTGCGTCGTTTCAAAATTGCTGGAATTTGCCCTGCTAAGGGTATAAATGGCTCACCTTTGATTCCTTGTGCACGAAATGCATCATACAGTTTCTTCTGTGGATATATTAATTTGACATAAATAATAGCAATCGCACAAACGATAATGAACAAAAAGCTGTATAAAATTATGAGTAGCATCATAGTTCCACTGTGAAGCTATCAAAAGGAATCATACCAAAAATTTTAATAGCAGCTGATATGAGGAAGGAACCAATCACAGACGATGTCGTAGTAGTGTGTGTTTGTGCGTGCGCACACGCACCTACACACACGCATCAATCTTTTCTTTTATAATAACAGTCGTTCCTACAGAGAGGTCGAAGTAAATAGAAAAGAACCATGCATATGGCGAAATTTGTTGACTTCTGATTCTTGATATGTGACAATAGATGAGAATCAGTTCAATGAAGTATATCTGAATGTCAATGAGCTATGATGCTTATGAATGCCATACATCGGATACTCAAAGAGAAACAGCGTTTTGCCTAGATTTTGGATACTTAGTGGAGAACTTAGTACGTTTCCTACTTTTTATTTACCGCTATACCTAAGTAGAAATACAAAGTACAATTTACAAGTAACAGGTCTTTGTACTTACTGTATTTGTATTGGTCCAGTATATATGATCATGATGCAAAAAGTAATGTAAAATCACACATGATAGTAGGACGTTTTCTGCATGTATTGGCAACGTGTGTTCGATCGTTATGACAAAACAACCAGTCACCTATCAACCGACAATCACACGTAGCGATGGTTACGATCGTCGAATTTCTACCGTCTAGAGATAATAACTTTTGGATCGCTTATACTTGAGTGCAAGTGTGTTTGATTGAACATAATCGAAATAAAAAAGACATGAGATGCAAATAAACAATAGAATCAGTTATCTTCTTTTAATCGACGGGACAGTGTGATTTCGCAATCGAATACACTTCTCTAGTTTTTGAGCACCTTTATGGAATTTCTTTTTTTTCAAATGTCAAATATTATTACACAGAATTAACAGCTAAAACTCATAGTATTTATTGATTAAAAAGTTCGAAATAAATGTACAAGTATTATTCATTGAAAAGAAACCTATTGTTATCGGCTTCTAACGTTAGCCCATAATCCGTATTTTAGCCGCATTGTTATTTTAAGATCAGGTACAATTTTTTGTCCTGGTACCATGTCGAAATTGCATCGTTGTATAAACATAGCTAACATAATCTTGGCTTCGAGTAAGGCAAAGTTTTGTCCGATGCAATTACGCGGCCCGGAAGCAAAAGGAAGATACGCTAACGGATGTGCTAGTTTCGGTTTCAGACCAGTTTTTGGATCCCGCATCCAACGCGTATAGTCGAATTCAAGAGGTCGAGGCCAGAGATCAGTGCGACGATGTAGAATATAGTTATTCACTACAATAGTAGTTCCTTTCGGTATGCGTAGTTGATGATCATCCTTGCCAATAGTATGTTCACAAACACAGTAACGTGTAAACAGTGCAGCTGGTGGATATAGACGGAGAGCTTCATTGATGACGGCCTCACATACAAGAAGGTCAGGCAATTTTTCATACGATGGTTCAGCACCATTCGGCAAAACTCGATCAACTTCTTCACGGCATGCGCTCAAAACGTGTTCATTCGTCATGAGTACATAAAACAACCATGACATGAGATTCCCAGTAGTTTCACTACCAGCTGCTATAAAAGTAAGTGCTTGCTCTTTAATTTCTTGATCCGTAAATGGCATCCCTTGATCGTCAACTGCTGAAAGTAATAAATCTAGAAGATCAGCCCCGTCAGACAAACTCACTGATTCTCCTCGTCGACGCTCAAGAATTATTTTATCGACTAGTTCACCTACCAAACGAATCCCTTTATCGACTATATTCTTTTTCCAAAATGGCAATCGTGATAAGAACGGTATCTGATTCACCATGATCATTGAACGATAAAGAATAATATCAAGTATTTCTACAAATATTCGATAGATGACCTGTTTTGCATCAGTTATTGTTTCGAAGCCTGATCCAAAGGCACTTGATGCTATTATCGATAATGTCAATGCATTGAACTCAACTTGTAAATCAACTGCTTCCTTCTTATGTGAATCTGAATTAGATATCGACAATAGTTTTTCTATAGCTTTAGCAGTTTGATTGGACATTATGGAGATCATCGATTTTAGATTTACATGATGAAATGCTGGATTGATCATACGACGGGCTCGCTCATGTTCACTACCTTCAGCCACTAATAAGTTATGGTGACCAACAATCGGTGTGAATACAGCACTAAAAAGTGGTGGTTTTATGTAGTTCCTAGCATTACCACGACTAAGTATATCAGCCAGTAAATCAGGCTCATTGACGAGAAGACGAGCAACGGGGCCGAAACTGTACAAGAATAAATTTCCATGTTTCCGATGAAGTTCCACGAGAAAGTCCATTAATTTATCTTGTTTACCCCATCGACGAAATTCAGGAAGTTGGCCAACTATAGGGATAAATGGTTCGCCACCGACTCCTTGAGCACGTAATGCATCATATATTTGCTTTTCTGGTCGAATTAATTTGAAATAAACTATGATCCCTAACAATGAAATGATGGTCAATAACGCATAGAATAAAATTTGGAAGATCATCGTAGTTGACAATTCGACTATAGACAGATGTCTATGTCTTGTAATGATTTAGCCGTCGATTGGTATAGAAGTAATAAAACGCCATTATTCTGATATTCTGTCTTGCCTTTAAGAGAAGTGACTATCGAAAAGGTGGCGCTTTACATTGACAGATTGTGAATATTTTGATGTTCTACCTTTGAAGAGACAAAACCTCATATGTGATTTTTCTGTCGTAAACTAGTTTTCAAGATAAAGTTCATTTTCGTCAGAGTCAATGATAAGATATACATCCTTTGCTCATAGTCAATTTATCGATGTTAAATGACAATATTTATATCTCAGCTTTCATATGGAAGTTTTACTAATAATGCGGACATATGAGAGATATTATTGTCGATCATAAAACCATATCAAAATCTATAATAATCGTACCGCATTAGACATACAAAACTAATTGCATGACGACATAGTAAAACACCGATGAAAGATTCATTGTTTTTGTCTCGACGACAAGGAACTTCTGGTTTCTCAATTAAGACTTTTTTATGCAGTTAATCATAGTGCTTGTCTTTCCTGTATTCATTTGTACAAGTTTTTGTCAACACACCGTAAATTTCAAATAAATTCTACTCTTTGAAGATATAATTATGGCAGCAGTGAATTCAGTTCAAATTTTTTCATCTCGGTCAAATTTGAGAAATTTAAGAGATCAAGGCGACTTCATGAAGAATTGAGCTTCAAAAGAAAAGATAGAAAATCAATGATGTTTCGAAGAGAAAATAATAAATCAAAGAAAAATTTTCTTGGTATAATTACTGTTAAATAAACGTTGCAGAGTCATAATCAGTTGATATATCGAAACCAGTGAACGGTTTAGTGTATTCATTATTTTACGGTTCGTGTACCAATTAGATTAATATTAGGTTTTCTCCAATTGTCACATGAATAAAAATACTATCGAAAACAAAAAACATATTCTTGCTATAAAAATGAACGCTTCTAACATTTTATTATTTTTTTTCTTCCATACAATACAATCCTATGTAATATTGTTATAATTGAATTAGACTGCTGTATTTTGAGTAAACTAATCCTAATCGGTATTTAATTTAACTGGTTTGAATTTGATCACAAGCATGCTTTTCTCACCTCATTCGATATTGAACAAACGTTTTCCAACGGATGCGCGGTGATCTCTATTTAAACGGCAACATAATTGTATCAATAGTTTGTTTCAATATTTGATATTTATTTGTTCCTTCGATTTTCAAAGAATAATCTATCACACCTTCTGATTATTTATTCCTAGCTATCACCACTTTTCATGATTTATAAGTAGTTTATAGCTGTATGTACATATTAACTGTAAGAAATAACGAGTAATCTCTGTTGAAAAATAGAAATTCTTGATAGAGAGATTTTCTATTTATTCGAAAATTTTTAGTTCATGATATAGAATTAAAGTTTCACAATTTTCCTCATGAGTTTGTAATCGATGCGTTAATGGTTAAATCAAAATTTAAATTTTCACCAGGTTCGAATATGGAATTTCTATTTATAAGTTTAATTGTTAGTCTTGTTTTTTGTGAATAATAAACGAACTACTTGCATAACTCATACGAGAATTTTATCCAAACATTTTGATATCACAAGTTATTATCCTTTACGTTCTAATCAGTCATTCTCTCAAAAGATGGAAATTAATAACTCTTCTCGTAATATTGTAACAAACAGTTAGAAATTACATTATTTAATATTTTCCATTGTTCTATCAAACCATTCAGTTCGCTGATAAAATTTTTAGTTGTGGAATGAATAGTCAGAAACTGCTTTAGTTGACTTGGAAAAATCTGCAGATAAAAGTTCTCATTGGACATGAAGCATGACTCATAAATTTCGTTTACATAGCAATTTTCCAAAATAAATAGAATTCATTGACCCGTTTCGTCACCAATACAGACTTACAACTCAAAAGAATAGTAATGTTCGCGATCAGAGTCTAAATCTATATCGAATTTGAGGGTTAATATATTTTCTGAATAACATCCAAGGGCGATAAAATGATTCTCCATCGTATCTCTATGAAAACCAGATTTACGAGCCCTATTTTTGGGTTCGTTATCAAAGTCATCTGTTTGATACAATTTTCCTTTTTTTTTTAAAGAAGGTAAAGTTGCAAGAATTTTGAAAACTCAACTTGTTCAGATTTTTTGTTTGAACAAATTGCACGTGTCGTAATAAAGATCAACCGCCATACGGTTAGATATCATGAACTTTTCCCTGCATATTAAACAACTATGTCCCGATAGATAGGTAATATAAATCACTTTAAATAGTTCATCTTTTTAGCAACTAATAATCTATCATTTACTATGCTTCAGAGAAAAAAATCTGTGAATTGTAAACTTACAATCCTAATTACGAATTATGGTACGATTTTTGACTACTTTTTTTCATAGTACGTCGAAAATACTTATAGAATCTCGTTCCTGGCTAACTTGAATATAGTAAATCTAAATAAATTAACAATATAGATTTAGCGCTCATAGATTTTATGTTTTTAAATGGAGATGGATAAAAAACAAAAATCAAAATTTTGTTCAATGCCTTGTATATGAGGGCTACCTTGAATCTTTCATGGACCGTCTCTTAAAAGTTGAAGTGTTTGTCAAAACTTATGTTCATATTGATAAAATTCATTTGAATTAGTTTTAAACATTTTTCGATGATGTTAGCAGGGTAAACACAAGATTGGAAACGGTTTTGAAAAAATAATTAGTTCTTAAATTGAGCTCATTTCCAATTGAAAAGGTGTAATTGTTCAATTTTCTTTTGAAGACAGATGAAGATTAAATCAAAATACAATATTTGTTGTTCTTTTCTTTGCAGACTACCAAACCATTAGAGATATAACAGATTTCAACTTAATACAACAAAATAGTATTAAGATAGATCACTAGAAATTGTTTTGATGACGCTCATAGTTTGTATCAGATTATAGATATAATGAAACTATTAGATTAATATAGTACGTAGTGCATGAGAGAGTCACATGTTCGGTGTATTTTACCTCGATTGACATTCATTTCTTCAATCACATTAAAATGAAGATTCAATACGATAACCCACTGCAACAACTTCTTTTTATTTGTGTACTCAAATAGAAGAGCAAAATCTAGTTCGTAAAACTCAATGGTAACAACTATTTTATATTGCGGCTATATTTAGGGCACGATTGTTTTCATTGTCGAGTTCTTCTAATAGATATGAATAGTACAGTTACACAATACTGAGACTTTTTCTATTTTTTTGTTTGAAAAGTATTTCGAGAAATCGAAACCAGTGCTGTTATTTTGTTGAAGAAAAAACACATTGTATAGAAAATGCTTCAAGGAATAATGATGCTTTATTTACAATAAGTACGCGTTGAGATGATTTTCAGCAAACCGTCTGTACGGATTCAACTTAAAAATATTCTAAAGACCCACTATCACTACCAGAACTGTACAAAGAATAAAATCTATCGATCAATCATCCTTCAAAAAATATACACCTATGTGACGTATATGAACGCTGATTACGCAAACATTCCATTAGACTGCATAAATTAACATGAAAGTTAACCTGATGGATTTGAATCTTGTCACTCAAATGAATGCGTATTTTTTTTCAATTATCTTTGATAATATTCATTTAACTTGCTGCATGTTCTTTAAAACAATCTGTATTCGATTGATTGGATATCTCCATCCTAGTTTTGATATCGCTCGTAAAAGAGTCGACGTTTTCAATTTACGTAGGTGAGTTCTTTTTATCAGCTTTCAACGAATGCATGTCCGATTTCAATCCCAAAACGAATATGGACAATCTTCTCAATAGACATATTACACAATACATACCAAAACATATTAGAATAAACAAATATTTTCGTTGACAAACTAATTTTCTTTTTGCAATATTTTTATTGATTCTTTCTCTATTTTCCGTTCAACACTTGAACATCAACTACTATACGATTCACTATAAATAGAACCATAACCACAGATTTTTAAATAGGTACATTCTAGAAACCCGAAGGCTTTGATTCAAACAAAGAAACATATCGATCATCCAAATATACATCCTACTTGAAACTACATAAATTATTGAATCGTATTGATGATTGCAGTCTCATCACGAAAGATTTTATTACGCGGTAAACTAATTCATCTTTCATTTATTTATTTCACACAAAGAATATAGTGAAGCTTTCGAC
>OENT01000110.1:0-21188 GCA_900239685.1 Rotaria macrura
TAAGTGTCTTAGGTCATAGTTTTCGGGGCCGCAAACATGCCTTAATGGCCCTCGTCCTTTAGAGTGTATCTTTCTACACTCAGAACCTTTCTCGACTATTGGACAAATATCAACTATAATCTCGTGGAAGAACAATCACGAAACTACATTATTTTTCACGGTCTACCTTAAGATTGAATTCAAAGAATAAAACCAGCAGACTTTTCGATGCGATCGGTATTGATACTAGTTGGAATGCAACCAGCCTAACTAGCTTACTTTAATGCTTCAATTAGACATACTTATTCTAAACCCCTATTAGTACGAATGGCATCAAGTAGTCTATGTTTCATTGGGCAATTTTTGTAATGCTCTTGTTACTCGCTTTACTTCTCATAAAACGTTTTATACAATAAGTATCCATATATTATTCATTTATTCTAACCGATTCACCAGGCACGATATGCTGATTATATGATACATTAATCACATATATGGAAAATCATGAACTCTACTACACTCTTCTAGATTTAGTCACGCACTTTACCAATACATAACCATGAAGAAAATCTGCTTCATAAACTTTCGCACCTATTCAGAAAAGTTTACAAAAAGGTTTTTATGCTGATCTCGCAGCTCATCCAAATATCCAAAAAGTAAACGATTCTCATGATAGATCCAACCAAAATAATGTTCAAAGTTGCAGCACAACAGATAGATTCTTCCGCAAGAAAATTCAGGTTGATAAATGATTTCCAGTCAACATGCCACTAATCTGTTACCAATGTGCACCTTGAAACTTAAAAAAAACCATATAACTCTAGACCACATTCCCCCAACCATACGATACAAGCGTCACTATCAACTACAACGACTATACGAATGATCAATCAAATGTAAAATAGACCTTCTCAGTAAAATCTTTTATCTCAATAAGTAAACTCAACAATTCAAGATCAGAAAGCTAAACACCCAAAGAAGTGGCGCATCTAACTAAAAACCACAACTACCACCTTACCAATAGATGTGGATCTTCTGGTCGTTGTATTCGTTCTAAAAGAAGTCAATGTTGTTAATCTCCATGTTGTGCTGGATGTTGATGCGTTGGTTGTCGGCGACGTAGTTAATGTTCTAGTCGTTGTTGATGTTATCTTGGTTGTCGATGACGTAGATGTCGACGATGTGGTGGATGTCGATGAGGTAGCTGTCGATGACCTAGTGGATGTTGTAGTCGTTGTTGAGGTTCTGGATGTTGTTGATGTTGTAGATGTCGACGATGTAGTGGATGTCGATGATGTAGATGTCGATGAGCTAGTGGATGTTGTAGTCGTTGTTGAGGTTGTGGGTGTTGTTGATGTTGTCGTGGTTGTTGATGGTGTAGATGTCGACGATGTAGTGGATGTCGATGATGTAGCTGTCGATGAGGTAGTTGATGTTGTAGTCGTTGTTGAGGTTGTCGTGGTTATTGATGTTGTAGATGTCGATGTTGTGGTGGAAGTTGATGAGGTTGTTGTAGACGAGGTCGAGGTTGACGAGGTAGTGGATGTTGTTGGTGTTGTACATGTCGACGATGTGGTGGATGTTGTTGATGTTGTAGATGTCGACGATGTGGTAGATGTTCTAGTCGTTGTTGAGGTAGTGGATGTTGTTGATGATGATGTTGCCGTGGTTGTTGATGTTGAAGATGTCGATGTGGTAGTGGATGTCGACGAAATGGTGGTCGATGATGTAGTTAATGTTCTAGTGGTTGCTGAGGTTGTGGATGTTGTTGATGTTGATGTTGTCGTGGTTGCGGATGATGTAGATGTCGACGATGTAGTTAATGTTCTAGTGGTTGTTGAGGTTGTTGATGTTGATGTTGTTGTAGTAATAGACGTTGTAAGTGTTGATGACATGATTGATAGGGGCATTGTTGAGGTTGGAAGTGTGGATGTCATTGAGGTGGACCAGGTAGGTGACAATGAGCTTGATGGGTTTGAGGTTTTTGTGGTTATGAGCGTAGTCGATGACAGTGTGGGTGTGTTGAGTGGTGGACAGCGCTGTGGAGTAGCACGTTCTATTGGATAGCATACAGGAACAGTACATCGCGAGTTGTTGACGCATACAGTATTTGGTGTTAGACACGTTATATTATCATTCTCGCATTGTATCAAATCGGTGCATGACAAAATTGTATCCGCGCATAAACCTCCTCCGGTCATTGTCATCAGTAGGCAGTTACAATCGGGATTGCTTGAGCACGGTACGGACTTTGTCGAGCAATAGGGTGATGGGCAGCATCCACAAGTAGGAATTTGTGTACTGCTCATGTTCTGACCTACACAGGCTATCATATAAATGACACAGATTGAATAATCAAATATTTTTCGTGAACCAAATTAGATAAAAGTAATGTGAAATTAAGTACGATAAATTTCGTGATTTCTGGCTAGAAACCAATTTCGAATGTAAAACGGAAGCTTACTGTAAAGTTACTATGAAGCTGTTTTATTCTTAATGTGATTGTACGTGCAAACTGCTTTTCAGTAACGTCAATGATTCTTCCTAAATGCTTTATTAGATAGTAATCGTTCCCGAATGACCCTCATTCGTAGCGCGATCGGTGGATACCAACATGCGCCACTAGTCACGTGGCTAGCGTACATGTAAAACGAGGGGGAAGGGCGGCGACGCTTTGGTAGAGAGTGAAGCTTGGATGTGACTTTGGATTTTTGTTTTACGATTGTGCGATAAGATTCGAATTCATCCATTGTGTAATGAAGAATTTAATCGGCTACTGTTTGATACAGTGCAGTCTTTGGACTGCCCTATATATTAATCACAGGTATCACATATCCTAATAACTGCGTAGATTAGAAAAATACGGATATATACAAAAGATTCAAAACCATCCGAACCGACGGAGTCTTTTCATATTCTGGCAGTATCTTCGGATGCGACGAATTCTTCACAAGTGACACCAGACGCACAAGAACGTCGAAATCGATCCTTAGTATGCGAGACAATGCTACCGAATCTGGTTTTTGAATTCAAATTTCCTTTCGAAATATTCACTCATAGACTTTTCATTCGTATTTCTTAGTTACTTTAAAAATTCATACAACCTACACTCTCGCAACCTCAGTGGCGCGTTCAAAGTGATGCGTGAATCAATGGAGTTTCACTAGCTGATCCAGGTAACACGCTGAAATTCGCTGCAACGTACAGGGTCACTCCGGTCATTTTCGCTGATCTATTTCGTAAAATATGTATTAGCATTTGATGACTGTTTCGCTTACTTATGGAAGAAATACATTTCATGATACTTTGAATTTTTTCTTAATTGAAAAACTTGTGCAATATTGAAAAGCGTCATCACTCAGTTAATGTTGTATCGAATTTAAAACCAATTATAGATTTGGATTCAGCGTGAAAACTGAACCTGAACCATTAGACATTTCAAAATTTCTGCATAGTTGGGTAGTGTGCTCCATGGATCTCTTCAGCACAGTGACTATGCTTTTAGAAAAAGTGATTTGAATAACATCAATCTAGGAGTTGGAATTAACGAAGGAAGTGGCATCACCAGTCGACAGAGAAAGCTCTGCTCTATCGCAAGTTCAAGTTATTTTATTTTGTCCCCCCCCCCCCCCCCCCCCGTGTATTCGCTTCTGGAGGGAGCGGTTGTAAAACTATTCTTGACTGCAACTTTTCAGTCAGTCTAGGCGAGTATATTTTTTCAATCTAATCATCCACCTCAGTAAAGACATTCGAATTGTTGCAACTTTCGGAGATTGTAGAGCTCGGTACTCTGATCATTTCGGTACTAAATTATTGACTATTCAACTCTATCTTCGTGAGCGACCCGATGAAATGAGATGCACATGTTTCCGATACTTGTGATTCTGATAGTGCGCTCGCATTGATCATGAATTTTGCATTCGAATTTGTGCTAATATGTGAACTCTAAAAGACCAGTGTGATGTATTTTTCATCATGTGTTTTTGCATGCAATCGGAACAGAACATGAAAACTGGTAGATTTAATCAAAACAATTAAATAGTTTAAAGCTATGGCACTAGTGAATTCATAAGACAACATTAGCTCTTTAAAATGCAGTAATATGTTTTATCCCAAACTCTAATTTCATGAAGGAAATTTTCCAGCTTTTTATGATGGGAGTTCTCTATAATCTATAAATTAATGTCCAGATCAAATAGGTATGAGTCAAACTCCAGATTCAGTGATTTTCACTGAAACTGGTTTGGGCATGCAGAATCGCCGCAGTTCGCGCTACTTTCTGATACCCGAATTTATCCTCTGGTAAGGCCTTCATTTCTAGCAGTGCACCAAATCCAAGGCCTTGGGATTTGGTGCCAATAGATTTGGATTTGTTCTCGATTGAGATTTGGATTTGGGTTTGGTCTTAAATTATCCAAATCTCATGAGAATTTTTAATATAAAGTCTCAGAAGGTAGAGAAGAGTATCAATTCTTATGGTTTGATATAAATTTGTTCAGATGTGATATAGATTTGGATTTGTGCCTTAAATTAGGTTTGAAATTTGGATTTGAGCTTGAGATTTCGTTGCAATGTAGCGCGACTACAAAATTTGACTGATGTTAGATCGAAAAAGAATCCCAATTCCAAATCCGAATCTAAGACCCAAACCCAAGTAGAAGTCCAAACTCGAAATCTCAAACGTATCACCAATACCGAATCCCAAATTTAAGCTGAAAAAACTAATATAAACAATCCTGTGATCCAAATCTAGACGAAATCCCAAGACGGAAAAAGCAGACTTCTGTACTGAAGAAGTAGCAAGGCGTAAAGAAGTCTGCTTTTCCCCCCTTGCGAAACACACAGCTAGGAATTCAGTTCTAACCATACCCCAAATCCAGAAACCAAAACTAAATCCAAGTCCAAACCTCAGAGATTTGGTGAAAAATCTCAAATTCATTCATGATTTGTTGTACCCCCATACCCACTTTGTGAAACACGACCCGAAAGGAGTGTTGAAGTGTTTAGGATAGAAATTTTGCACCCCCTCAGCGCCCCCCCCCCACAGAGTGTTACCGGCAGGTAACCCCCGTCACCGATCGTTACCGACAGGTGATTCCCCCGTCAGAGGCCGTTATTGACAAGTTTGAAGACGGTTACAGAAGCGATAGAGGACTTACAAGGGCGTCACCGAACGTTACACATCTTTGGTGAAGGATTAGTGAATATATGTCACTAATTTCTGATGAGAATATATTAGCTGCTTCTTTATTACAACTCTAGTGGCTTAATAGGAAATGATGAGTAAACAGCTAGCAGGGTTCATGACAGGAAGCAAGATTTCCGTGACTGTTGAAAGCAGTTACATCGTGTTTCACATTTTTAATCTCGTAAGGCATTGCGCTAACAGTGTTCTTACACGGGTTCGGACCTCGGACGAGATGATTTTTCTCTCGAGATAGACACGACCGAGATCAGACCATTTTTGTTGCGTTCACGAAATCGACTCTTACAGTTCTCTGTTCATATCTGTATAGTGGAATCCGATATCTGATGTGATCACTCGATCAATACCCAGGGAATACGATATTCTACCCACCAAATTTAATACACTAAATGACTAATAAGATATCGTTTGCAAGGATTTCTAAGGTTTCTGGAAGGATTATAAATATTAATCGGAGGAAAATACTCTTAAAGTTATAACAACCCTCATGAACTATCACAACTAGAGATTTGCCGCTCCAAAAAATCTGGAACCGAGAACTGAACCTGAACTGAATCTGTAGCAGGAGGCGTACACAAAGTCACCAAGGAATCGAAAAACTAAGCGCGCAACTGTTTCTTTAGTATGACCGCTGATGTTTAGCTTTTAAAGGAGACAATTTAAAAAAGAAATGATGCCCAAGGCATATCACACATGAACTTATACTAATCTTGAATTGAGATTATGAATCTTATAATCAGCCGCAATCAAAAGTACTAACATACCGCATCTACACCGAGTCGCAGCCAATTTTCGATAAATAAACGGTTCTACGGTACCATGCAATATTTTTGCAATCAAACTGCCACCGGGTTTATCCGGTTCGGTTTCCGTAATTTTTGAAACTATAGACCACTAATAATCACCCTTTTTAATTGTTCAGAAGAAGACATTTTGAAGGGTCTCTTTTTCATCTTAACTCTCTTTGTAAAAAAACACAGCAATGATTTCAACTCCACAGTTTCAAGAGGCATAGCACCGTCTTATAGCGGTATGTGAAGTTTCGAAGATCTTAGAATATGTTTCTATTGGTTTTCGAAACATTGTTCAATGCGCCATCCGATTCGCTGAAAATTTAAAATTATTTTGAAATGAACTGCAATTTTGCGGAAAAATACATTTTTCTCACAAAATAAAACGTTTAGCGACGAAGAAAAAGGAGTTCTTTTCTCAAAAGACTAACTTCGGTACCTAGAAAAGTTGAAAGTAAGGATTAACTTAAATCCAAAGACTTAGAATTGGACTCTATATCGATTTCATCGGAAAACTCTGAAAAAATTCTGATAATGACAGGTTTAAAAATAGATTGCTTAAGTTGTAGCTTTTATGGATCTATCGTGACTAGGGATTGCGGATTATATGCTCTAGAAAGTATTTTCGGACTATTGTAATTTTCTTTCGCAAGGGGATTGTTCTAAAGGTCATTTAGAAGTGCTAGTGACTTGGATTAAAAATGATACGAATCAACAATCCGGACAGAAAAGGATCCTCTCCGTCGCTCTGCCAGCAGTTCCTTCTCTGACTACCTGGTTCTCTAGATGAGCTCTAGCGAAGTTCGTCTTCGTACAGCAGGTTTATCGACGATATGAATGATTTCCTTCCCATTTTTTATGCGCAGATAACGCTGTAGTTTCCCAGTTTCAGCTTCAGAGAAATTCCAATGAAAACCTCCTTTCCTGGTCCAAAGTCTTGTCCAGCCAAACCTACTCGGAAATGAACCAGAAGAGGTCGGGGAAACACCACGTTTCGCATGGGATCTGTGGACTCAGAACTAAGACCCTAGGTAGAAAGGCGTTTTAGAGTTCACATATTAGCACAAATTCGAATGCAAAATTCATGATCAATGCAAGCGCACTATCAGACTAATAGATGAAAGTGAACAGTAAAGCGTTCTCATTTTTGTTTGAGGGAAAATCCATGCTTTCATATCTAATTATCACAAGTATCGGAAACATGTGCATCTCATTTCATCGGGTCGCTCACGAAGATAGAGTTGAATAGTCAATAATTTAGTACCGAAATGATCAGAGTACCGAGCTCTACAATCTCCGAAAGTTGCAACAATTCGAATGTCTTTACTGAGGTGGATGATTAGATTGAAAAAATATACTCGCCTAGACTGACTGAAAAGTTGCAGTCAAGAATAGTTTTACAACCGCTCCCTCCAGAAGCGAATACACGGGGGGGGGGGGGGACAAAATAAAATAACTTGAACTTGCGATAGAGCAGAGCTTTCTCTGTCGACTGGTGATGCCACTTCCTTCGTTAATTCCAACTCCTAGATTGATGTTATTCAAATCACTTTTTCTAAAAGCATAGTCACTGTGCTGAAGAGATCCATGGAGCACACTACCCAACTATGCAGAAATTTTGAAATGTCTAATGGTTCAGGTTCAGTTTTCACGCTGAATCCAAATCTATAATTGGTTTTAAATTCGATACAACATTAACTGAGTGATGACGCTTTTCAATATTGCACAAGTTTTTCAATTAAGAAAAAATTCAAAGTATCATGAAATGTATTTCTTCCATAAGTAAGCGAAACAGTCATCAAATGCTAATACATATTTTACGAAATAGATCAGCGAAAATGACCGGAGTGACCCTGTACGTTGCAGCGAATTTCAGCGTGTTACCTGGATCAGCTAGTGAAACTCCATGGATTTTCCTTAAAACGAGTTTTCATAAATTTCTTATGAATTTTCGCCAACTAATACTCAAGTAATTTGTTAGTAGCCAAATGATTTTTTGATAACAAAATATATAGCGATATATTCTACAGGGAATTGCATATTAAACACAGCTCAGCTATCGGCAGAAAATGAATAATTGGGTAAGCATTATAATAATGCTGAGTTTTTCCAATATCAGTATTGCTTTTGCGTCCGAAGAACTGAACTATCTAGTCTCAAAAATTATTTTATATCAGTATTGTAGCATACACTGAGAAATATTTTAATGATTTTTTGACTATTTTTGAGCAAGAATTTATAAAGTAGAAAATGTGCAGCATATTATTCGTGAAATCTACGTTTACATTAAGTAAATTTGTCATACCTGTAACAATACAAGCAAAATATCTAGCAATAAAAAGAATATATTATCATTGAGTTATGATGCCAGAATTACTTACACCACCACCACCACCTGTATTAGGAATCTTCGCATAGTTATGATTGAAGAAATTTTATTTTAGTGGATTCTTAACTTCTTTTATAGAGAAAGGAAGTGCGTCTAATGTATTTACTTTTACGAATCGGAAAGGCTTTTGTAAGAATCCCGACTACGTATGCTTATTCACATTGCTTGGAGGCTTTCAGTCATAAGTGTATCCAACCCAGTCAACATGTGATGCCACTTCCATAATAATAAATAGGGCTTTTCATCTTAATAGTTTATTAGAAGAATAAGAAAGAAAAAGAAAAAACATACTGAATAGTCTTGCCTAAAGCTTTTATGACTTTTGTACTTTTATAATCGGAAAAAAATATTGACCAACTCAGAATAACATGTAGCATCACGTGCGAAGTTTATCGAGGCCGATGTGTTTACGCTAGACAGAAATGAGAGATTTGCAACAATATTTTTTCTACCGTGTAAGTATTCAAAATTAGAAACAGTCAGCGAAAGAAATTGGTGCAAGCAAATAGAAAATAACGTCGTTTCGGTAGTTGACTGCAGGTTATACATGGGACACTAGGAAAGTTTTCTTTGCTAGCTCTCACAGAAGATATTTCGATGCCACCGTCAATTTATTTTTTCAAAGTACTCTCCTCCTACATCAATGCACTTTTGCATTCGAGAAAAACAATCATCAAAACAGTCCTGAAAGTCCTCTTTAGGTAGAAACCCAATTGCATGGTCCAAGTTTTCCAACATTTTCTCGTCGTTCTTGAATTGAATACCTCGCAGCTGATTTTCCAGTCTTGGGAATAGAAAGAAGTTGCAGGGACTCAAATCCAACGAATATGGGGATTTCGATACGATTCCATTTAATTTTTAGTCAAATATTCAGCCGTCATCCAAGCCCAATGGGGTCATGCATTGTCATTATGCAAAATCTGCCCACAGAGTCCTGTCTTCTCTCGTCTCTGTGCGACAGTATCACAGACCCTAGAAAGGCTGTTCGTGACATTTGATCTTGCATTTATTGAGGCACCAGATTCCAATGCAATTGACTTGATCAAGCCGGAATTCATGAAAAAATTGCGAGCATTCGTTGCCCTGAATTTTTGTTTCTTCGAACTTTTGTCGGGCAAGGATCTTCTTTTGACAGCCATGTTTTGGATTGCTTTTTGGTTTCAGGATCATAAGGATGAAACCCTGGTGCATCACCAGTAACAATTTCAAAAACACGCCGAGATCTTCCTTCTTCGAATCGTTTCAATGATTCGTGACAGAATTGAATCCGAAGTCGTTTTTGATCAATGGTGAGCGAATGTGGTACCCACCGTGCGCAGACCTTCCGTAACGTTTTAATAATTGTGTAGGATTGAATATATTGCTGACGAATTTCTCCCCAAGGAATTCTCGATCTGTTAATATGTCACATGCAGATCATCACCAATCATTAATTGAGCAGCATCGATCATATCATTGGTTACTGCAGTGCGAGGTCGTCCAGAACGAGGTGAATCAGAGATGTCCAGTTTTCCACATTCGTATGCATGAAACCAATTGAGAACTATTCGATTGGAAGGTGCTTCCCCCCNGGGGCCCCCCCCCCCCCCCCCCCACCCTTCAAACTGCCACTAAATGGGCGAGGCTCTCTCTCTAATTCAAGCCAATTTTCCAGTCATAATGAATCATTGTACGAAATTGTTCTCTTGATAGTTCGACTGCCATTGTGAAAATGACTGATTGTGGTCGAAAAGAAACCCGAATACCTAACGATGCCTAACACGTAGAACCCTCAATTTTTCTACATAATCATGAAGATATCCCCACGTTACGGTGGTAATCTTAGAAGGGAATTCACATGTTTCCTTATGGTGGGTGAATAAACTTTTATAGTGCCCTTTTTACATGTATTTTCAATTTATGCTTATTAAATTTCACCTGGCCGTAAAGAAAAATACTATTCAATGCATTGTTTTCAACGCATCATTTATCTGATTTTTGAATGTTGATGCTATGCGTATAATATCTGTCCTTTAGCTTTCAATTGCTAATGGGCATAATTTTCTTTGCGAACCTTTGGAGGATTGTACCGATTTATAAAACACTGGAATATTCGATTGTATAGGTGAGCATGAAATGTCTGTATGGTTATATTCTTTACAACAGTATCTAAGCCGATCCAAACTTATATAGACTCTCGTCATATCCGTTGATGTTGAAACTGATTTCATCTACAGGTTTGGAAAAAATATTTTTCGAGGGGGGTAACGCGACAATTTTAAACAGAAGATATGCTGTGTTGTATACGAAATGAAAGCCCGTGAAAAATAGGATTCTGCATTATATCCGAACATTCAAAATGTGAGAATGAACTATAGAATTACAGGCAGTTTGAAATTTTCGACTCATAATGTGACACTTCCACGGGTTGTTCACAGTAAAATACAACTTTCTCACAGAATGTTTTCGCCTTTCAGTTTTTGTAGGGCTCCCTTTACTGATTATTTTTATAAGAAAAGTTTAAAAACTAGATCAATAAAGAAGCGTTCGAGGGTTAAAATGCTAACAGTCTCAAGCGGCTGAGACTGATGAAGTTAAGATATTAATGAGTATTTTGGTTTTAGCATTGTTACTCATTGATCTAATTTTAAAACTTCTGTTATAAAATTGATCAGCAAATAAAGCCCTACGAATTCTGAAAGGCGAAGACATTCTTCGAGAAACTTGTGTTTTACTGTGAACTACCCGTGGAAGTGTCGCATTATGAGTCGAAAATTTCAAACTGCCTGTAATTCTATAGTTCATTCTCACATTTTGAATGTTCGGATATAATGCAGAATCCTATTTTTCACGGGCTTTCATTTCGTATACAACACAGCATATCTTCTGTTTAAAATTGTCGCGTTACCCCCCTCGAAAAATATTTTTTCCAAACCTGCACTGTGTTAGAGGAGCTACATAATCTACGAGTATCCATATTTTCTTGCCTTTAAAATATGAAGCCAGTTTTTCTGTAATGTATTCCTTTGATATACTTCCTATGCATTTCATGCACACAAAAACCAGGCCTTTGGAAGGAAACAAAACGTCTTTTTTGCTAGCATATCTTTTTCCATGAACTCTTCTAGATACCATTTTAGTATTGTAGGAATTGTGTAACCGAAATCAGATGGCATGTGATCTTACAAAGGTCTAAACTCGCTTTTTTCGCAAGAACGTACAGATATAATCTTAGTCATGTTATCCTCTTCACAAGCACTGCTGCTGAGATTCTTTAGTAACTTCTCGCATGTTCGATAGAGATATTTTCAACGGCGCTTAAGCAGCTAAAAAAACGTCTATGATAAATTCTAAAATGATTATAATTAGTCATATGAAATATTGCAACTGAAAAAGAAACTTCATTGTTTTTAAATGTTGGGTTTCTTTTGCCTCAGGTAGTCTGTTCGTTGTCTTTGGTCTTATAATTTCGATGACAAGTATCGACTGAGTGGAATCATCGTAATTGTATATTACAGAACGAGACACTGTTTTTGTCAGCGTGAAACCATTCGCTATAGTATACATAATTCTAATACTTTGTTTTCTGATTCATTTTATACTATATTTAAATTCTACCAAGGCTGTCAGTTTATGGCTCCCAGGAGAACAAGGGTTGCAGATTGGATATCCATGAAAAATAGACACACTATCTGATCGAAGTATACTGAAAATTTTTTAGCATTAATAGATAATAAAATAGGTATCAACGAATAATATGAGTTTTATGAGTCTATTGGCAATGGTTATTTTACGCGCGGATCACCTGTTCACTATAATTAGAGCTATTTACTAATATAAAATTCAAAAATTGGAATCATTTTTTCATTTCATATTCCAAATGTACAACATTCTACTAGTGGTTTTATGCTTTCCTTCGGTGAACCGTCATTAATTTCTACTGGAATATGTTGTATTTATTTCAAAGTATTGCTAGTGATTTGAGATTGGAAATAAGTTATTTATTTTCGGCGAAGATTTATTTGATTTGCATGAACTGCGCCAATGATAACAAAGTAAAGTAACATGATTATTTCCCGAAATTTAGCAACACGTTGCCAAATAAACTCTTTATTAAAACAAACATAGACCCAGTCCAAAAACTGATTTTGTCAAAAGCCCACCGATCTTATCACAGTATCCTTAATAATTTCTTATATTTGATGAAATTTTGATGATCTATGACGTACTGTTAGTAGTGCTTAGAAGTCGGTATTAATTTCGATGAGAGAAAAGAAAAATTTATAAACTTCGGTTTCACTGTTTTCAATAAGAACGCCTAACTTCATTTACGATAGCATGGATTATTATACTGAGAAAGTTAGATTTGAATATTTAGAAAAACATCTTCCAAAAAATTAAAATGTGCAGTGTTTTGATACTACTCGATCCAGTCAGTCCGGAGAATCTGATGTGAATCCGAGAAGTTGAAACAACAGCGCATCCGACAGTTGAATACTACTAAGGCCACCATATCTGACATAAAATCTTGTTCAATCAGGCGACATCATAAAAAATACTATACCAGGTCGACAAATCACATGTCACATCCAGGAAAACCATATAAGATCGTAAGAAAAATTTTAGTTTATGAAATCTTACATCAAGTTGTACGATCAGATTCTTGAGTGATCTTAGTGTACCGTAAGATATGATTCTATGATTATGGAAAATCTTATGCAATAATAAGATCTTGCAAGTGTTGTATTGTAATTATTAATGTGAGATTTCAGAGACTACAATTTTCTTACGACCCTATCTAGTTTCGCAAGATCTTACATCTGATTTTTCGACCTTTGAAGTTTAAATCAATTCATAGAGCTAGATTCTTATAACATTTTAATGTGCCATAAGAATTTTTACTATCTTATAGTGAAATCATAGAGAACAGTAAGACCTTTCAAGAATCTTATAATACGACTTGCCATCAGATCTCTGAGACTATTATTTATCGCAGGACTTTTCCTGATCTTACAGAATTATGCATGATTTGATGAAGATTCTCATGGAATTTTAGCATCCGATTATTTTTCTTGAGTAAAAATAAGTTGAGTGCTAATAAGCATCACCGGTTATCAACATAAGAGCTCCTAATTTCATTCCGTCTCCTCGCGCTATGATAGAGCTTGACCGGTTTTACAAGAATTCATACATAATTCGATCAGGTTTGACTGTTGCATTGATTCTTCTACGATCGATTTGATAATGTTTCTTTTAAATAACTTGATACTGTTTGATTGTTTTAATGAGTTTATTACAGGTGTGATGATTATCAAGTAATTCTTCATTTTCTTATCAACTAACCATTTTTTTGTGTTTTTATTAAAGAATGGAATTGGCTGAGCACTTTTTTCTTTATGCTTTTATTGCTGTACATGGCTAATGATTCAGAAAAAAAAATATCAATCAAAGAATCTTGCTTGATTTCAACCTAGCTCAGTCGAATGGACCCTTTCAAATGAGATACTTTTTCTTTTGAGGTTATTCGTTTCTAACGCTATTTAATTATTTCAAAAGATTAAGAAAGTTTAAGTAGCTGTGGCTATGCAAGCCGTTGATTTGTGTGTTTGAATAGCTCTCTGTAAATGTGTAAATTTTCTATTGCTTCCTGTAGATAATTCATATAAAGTGTAGAAAAAAAGCACACTTTAGGTAGATTTCGTTTCTTTAGCAGAAACTGATAGTATTATTGAGGTATATGTCTTTGTTTCGAGCAAAGGAAGAAAAAAAATTAGTCTGATTAGTTGTGAGTGTTTCTTTTTCTTAAAGTTAGTAAAGATAAAACGAACGTGTTGAATTCAGAAAATATTTGTTTTAGTTAACTGGATTGGTGATGAAATCGAATAAAATTTTTTTAAGAGCAGAAGTACAAAAGGAGGTTGGATTTTTGGTATCAGAACGAGTAAATATGTTTATTGTGAAGCAGTTGATTTGTTATGAAAATAATTGAGTGTCATAGGTCATGAAACAGGTTTTTTCAAATAACTGAAAAAGCATTAAATGGCTATTGAAACTTTATTAGCTGTACGATTGATACAGAAAATAATTAAATAGTTACTGATATTTTCAATGCCTGTGTATCTTTTAAATGGCTATGAATCACAATAAATAGATAAACAAGATTTAAATAACTGAAGAAGATTTAAATAGCTATATGTTTAATTAAAAAGTATCTCTTTTGAGGAGCTATGTAGTCGAACTAAAGCCGAATCCACTCGCTTTCCTGTTTTACTTAGATAAGGATAGCAACACCCTCCTCTCTCTCTCTCTCTCAAGAGAGAGACAGACAGACCAATTCCCAAGGCCTAGATATGTCAATCTTAGTTTATGGGTTAAATTGAACCGACATACGCACCAAGAACAGCTGAAGCAATTTATTCAAATAGAATAATTCGACGTAGTATCGATATTCGACTGTGGAGACTCTTTGGAAATAAGCAATGAAGTATGCATGTGGATTTGTTTGTCAGCTTTGTCTTCAATCATGCTCATACTCCTACACGCGGGCAAACTAATGCCCTACTGTTATTTTATGAGAAAAACTAATCGCGTGCTCTGCTTCGTATCTTAAATGGAAGATCGAAAATTAAAAAGTGCTATCGCTATGAAAAATGATTTCTTCTCATTTACGTTCTCAGTTCTTAGACCTAGGTTACCACTAATTTTATTGTTTTTGGCGTTTAAGCCGATGGGGTACTATTTCGGTAAGCATTCAGCATGTAAATCAATATCATGAAGAAAATTAAAGAGGCGAATGGCCAATAATCACACAATCAATAGCGATTGCTTATATAAATGTTTTCTGCATGTTATTTTCATCAAATCTTTTTCTTTGGCATCTCGATTCAAAATAGTGAATACAAGATTTCAATATAAAACGACCACTATTATCGGGGTGTACCACTAGAAAATTTGCCAGTCCTTCTACACAGTCTCAAAAACTATCTGATGCATAGTGTAACAGTCTTTTTAATTCTGTCATTCATGACGACGGTGACGGCACATGCAAGGATAAAATATCCAAGACCATTGGCATCTCCTATTGATGGAGCAGGAGGAAACTATTATAATGATCCTCTTAAAGCTGACGGGAGGGATTTCCCATGTAAGCTTCTGCATAAAAATCCCAGTGTGAATATGGCTCCAACAGCATCGTGGAAAGCCGGCCAACAAGCATATTTTGAGTAAGCTCTTTACTATGCTATGATTTATGTCGAATTTGTACCTTGAAGACAACGTTTTAACGAACTGTATACTTTAGGATTCTTGGTCATAACGTGCCAAGTGGAGAGGGATCTTTGGCAGCTCACAGTGGAGGAAGTTGTCAGGCATCGCTTTCTTTCGATGGTGGTGAAACATGGAAAGTTTTACATAGCTATCATGGTGGATGCCCAAGAGGTGTTAAATTAGATTCCAATATGGCAGGTCCGAACCAAACTTTTCCATTCTACGTACCAGAAAATACAAGAGCTGGACATGCTTTATTCTCCTGGTAAGTTTTCTACTTGTTCTCTTCAGTTGTTTCTGGGCTTTGACGATTAGATAAATCCACTTTTTTTAAAGGACATGGATTGCTGTTACCGGCAACCGCAATGAATTGTTTCAAAGTGTGTATGAAAAACAGTCAAGTTTTCTCTCATTACTTAGTCCATTGAACGTGTTTTAGATTGCGCCTCAGTTCTCATTGATGGCACTGGAACTAGCACTCTTGATGACTTACCAGATATGTTCCTGGGTGACATGACTATTGCAGGACATATTGGACCTGGAGAATGTCGTAGCACCTCTCGAGCTGCTCTTGAGTATCCTAACCCTGGGCAAGCTGTTACAGTCACCGAAGTCCAAAATATACCATTCAAGAAACCAACGACTGGCAAATGTTATACGAAGGCTACCGTCGAAAAACCAACAACAGCAACAGCTGTATCTACTACGGCAACATCACTATCTTCTTCCTTATCTACTTCAGCTACCACAAAGAGCACTGATGAAGGTGTTAATTGCGACAGCTCGGTTCCTCCTGTTTTCAATCTAGTCGTCAATGATTCTAAATATCCATGCACTTGTGTGTGTGAGAAACCAAATCTCTAGTGTGAACTTCTCTGCTTGCATTATTTCTACCCTGAAACATAATCATTAATTTCAGAAGTATCCGATTGTAATTGAAGTGCTTCTGAGATTTTTTTCAATACCATATTCAATAAACCAATTAAATTGAATCTCTGCTTTAGATGTATACAGGCATTAAACGAATTCGAAACAACGTCTGCGTTCACATAATCATCACATGGGGCATGAGAGTAGTAATAAATTTAATTACTGCCTATTAAAGAAAAACGTTAGCCAATAGATTGATGAAGTTTGATTGTAATCCCCTAGGACATATAAATAAGTTTGAAGATTTTTCAAGGATACGAAAACTGAAAAGGAGTGGTCAATTAAAGATTTTTTCTGTCATTCAGTCAACAATAATACATGCATTCCATACTTTTTATCTCACTAAAATGCAGGGTAAATGAAAACTCAAGCATGATTGCAGTCAGTAAATACTACTCTTTTCACTTACGTATGCGTAAATCTTGATGACAGGACTAAAACATAATCAAGGTTGCTCGATCTTTGAAACAACCCAAAAAATTCCGAATTTTACTTCTTTACATATCTTTTACTGACTTTTGACTTGTTGATATATTTTACTTTTATTGTTACCTATACAAAAAATTGTTACGCCATCACTTTTGTGTATAGCGATTGGAGAAATCAATTATTTCTCAGTTATTACTGTAAAACACAATGCAAGTTCACACATCAATATTAAGCCTGTCTGATAAACACGACGCTACTTTTTATATTATCATCGTTAGATTTCAGTTTTAAAAAGGGTTATTATCATGCATGGTAAATTGAGTTATTCAAAAGCGAGTATGAGTAGGGTTAAAGAACAACAAGAATCAATTATCAGTGACAATTTCCACGATGATAGGAACAACATCAATGACTCGTAGTTCGAAGAAGAGTTCTTAAAGAGGATTAGTTATAAATATACATAAATCCATAATGAAAGTCATGTTTAAAAATATTCAGTATGTCTTTTGATAGCGAAACAGGTTTAAAAAGAAAATGTGTGAAATCAAAACTTTCTTGCGTTTTGCTGGTAAGAAAAATTTTAAATCACGAAAAATTTTCAAAATGTAATCTTTTTTAACCACAAAAATCGCTACAGGCTCCCAATGTTCGTTGGCTTGTGGCATCCCTAGGGGTAGTCACATTTATTTTTCAAGAAAATTGTTCGTAAAAGCTACTTTGTGCAGTCCTGTTGGGGCTGAAATGTGGAACTTAAATATCTATTGATTCATAAAACTAATAGAAAGTACAGAGAATGTAATATCACGGATTTTTTGCATCGTCTTTCTCTGATGCGCCCAACGTTTTTTCATTGTTGCTATTCGCTCGTTAGTTACCATATTTCGTTGTCTATTTTTCTTAATTTGACATTTTTCTTATTATCAGTATGGAAGTACACGGGAAACAACGCTCTGATATAAGACGATAATATAATGCTGGTTTCTATGGTCTGTAATGGTGGGAGGGGAAGTGGGCGTCCGTATCCAAAGACGTTGTCTGTAACCAGGGGGTGTGAGCATCAAAATTCTCACTCTTAAACTTCCACTCCCTATTTTCTTCGAAAATATATATCAGTTCGGCAAAAGTTTTAAAATGTCTACCCCTCCCACCTCTAAACTCTATTATAAATGATAGAGTAAGGATATCAGAGTGATTTAGTGAGTTTAGAGAATAAATAAACCTTTTCGACCACACTCACCATTTGTGAGTAACTGTTCTGTTTTTAGACTTAGGTGCAAACACTGATGCAGTATAATGTCAATTCATCTGCTAATGATGATTTATATGTAGGGATCATCGTCATCATCATCATATCGTGAACTTTTTTTTTGTTGTGAAAAACTTTTCTCTCTTGTAGAATCATCCAAGTTTTGTTCGTTTTGTCGTCGTAGATTAATCTTAAATGCTGTACTACTGACAGTGAATAATTTATCATTATTAATATTCAAGTATTGGACACCAGATTCCAGTTTTTGAATAAATATGGGTATTTGATTCAACGGTAGTTCATTCAATTGTCTATTTTTTTCACGTAGTATTTTCTTTTCCTGTTCTACCATTTGAGCTAACACAGCATAAGCTTGATCGCGTTCAGCATCTGCTTTCTGGACAATCTTATCACGTTCAGCTGCTATCTTTTGCCGAGTATTAGTAGCTATACGGTCAAGAATGTCGAGTTTTTCATTCAATAAATGCACAGCACCTTCACTTTGTCCTGATACTAAATTCACATGTTTCTGAGCACACTCTAGACAAACATGTTTGGAGCAATGAAGGCATGTAACTTGTTGCTGTTTTTTTCTACAATCAGCGCAGTTGTGATTTGGTGAGTCTGCCAGTTTTTGCTCATCGAACTCAGAGGAGCGGCTTTGCTTAATCATTCGTTTTGAGGATTTTGTACACTCTATTAAATTCAAAAAAACACATGCCATATCAAGATGAAAATTAAATGAAAAAGACAAATATTTCTCTAACGTCTCTTCTTTCATACATTTGGTGAGTCAAAGTTTTTAAAGCTATCAATCACAGAATCTAAATTCTTCCAGAACATTTTGAGAAGAAGAAGAAGAAGAATACCCCGCCTTTCGGCTATCTTGCGATATAGTGGGCTGTCCGAGGACAGTTTCAAGAAGCCCGATGTTTTTTCTACAACTATTACTAGCTGTAGCTCTGGACAGAAGAGCGGCCTGACGCAGAGTTCTTCTTGCTTGATTGCTTAAGCTTCCCATACATACTGACTAACCACATACTAACCACGAGGGTTATTTTGTGTATGTCACACGTAGTCAGCGTGCTATCGGGTGGGTGGTCCGAGAGAAACGGTCGTTAGTTACTTGTCCAAGGTTATTCTATGTCTGATGATGCTGAGGTTCGAACTCACTATCTTGTGGATATGTGTCGCACATCTTAACCATTCAACCATAGCGGCCCACATTTTGAGAAAATATTATCCCATTAACGAAATTAATATTTTTGGAGAACTGATTTCTCAAACTTTTAGCTAATTACCCAGAACAACAGATCTGACTGGTGGACCCCATCGTATCCTATCGGATCCGACAAAATCCAATATGAATTTGTTGGAAACTGGCAAAATCCTTGATATTGGATTTCGCCAACTTCCGACAATATCCTGTAGGAATTATTGTAATCTGATAGGATTCTATTGGATAGTTTGGCCCTATGGACACAGTTTGGCTTTGATAAGGCGAAATTCGATGATTCTACCAGAGATTATTGTCTCTTTTTTTCTAACAAGAACTAGATAAATTTAATCATTAATTCGAATATGTTGTTTCTACTTTGAATTTAACATATTCTCTCACTTTTAGAACCAGAACCACCCGTTGTTATGATGGAAGGGGAACACTTCGATCATAAGACGGAACGAATGGTACATACTCCGTTCTAGGACAGTGGTTAATACGTCTACCCGGAAAGCAGGAGGTGCATGGTTCGATTCCATGGGAGGGGAGGTCACTCTTTTGTTCCGTTCTGTAGTCATACCATCACGTTGCTGTCTCGGTCATATCAGATGATAATGAAAATGAGAATAAGAGAAATAAAGACATAACACCCGTTTAATGCTATTTTAATTGGATAGGCGTACTTTAGTCTTTTACGATGCTTTCCTGTACCTATAAATAATGTCTTCCTTCAATATTAAATAAACTTATATAAATTTTGTACTTGTTCATGGCTAAAAATAGATTACTGAAGTTTTTCTTCACAAGATTATGAACTGCGCAAGTTAAAGTATTGCTCCCACTGAAATTCGAATAATAATTGAGTAACTGCTATCTTTGTGCTCGTAAAACAACTACGTCGTTTAAAAATCATCTGTCTTTCTGATCTACTTACTTAAAACCTTCCCAAGTAAGTAAAAGATAAAGGAAGACTGCCGACATGTCTAGTCCAAAATGTCCGCAAAACCCATCAGGTCTAGTCTGAAACATCTTGAACATCGGTCAGGACTAGTCCCCATTTTGACAAATGTCCTTCGAACACGCCTTGACTAGACCAGAATGTCTTCGGACCCAGTCATATCTAGTCTATTTTGTCATTTTACACCATCCAGACTAATCAAGGGACTAAAAGCAGCTGATGAAAGGTGGATTTGAACATCTCACCCGACAGTTTTCAAAAAATGACGACCATCATGGCCGAAGACAAGGACACTAAGATAGACGGACGTCAGTTTATATCATCTAATGAACTGATTGACTCCGCGTCGTTCCCTAGACAATGGGAAATTCATCGATGTCAAACGACTTCGATTAGTCTGAAATGCCCTTAATAGTAGTCAGGACTAGTGCGAAGCGTCGTTTGCACGCATCATGGCAAGTCCTATTTTAAAGCGTGCATCACCCATCCTAGTCTAAACTAGTCTGAAAAACTCTAAAAAATCCTCTTCATTTGCACTCAATTGCGTTACCTTTTCGTTTAAACTGATCAATAGGGGAAAGTAAAAGAAGCAGAATATGAGTAGAAAAGGTTTTTCAATATCTGCATCATTTCTTAAAAACAATCGGCTGATCATTATATGCATTTAGAACATAGACTAGATGGTAGAATAGCAATCATTTCATTGCATGTTGTGTACTAAAACCCTCGTAGATTGATATTAAGCATGATGTGTTATATTAAGATTATAGATTATAATGACATGCATTTATTTTAT